>DWQX01003109.1:0-19064 GCA_018245475.1 Pharmacophagus antenor
TACAGTAATTAAATAATATATTATTTATACCTACACCATGAAGCTCTAGATCGCGCCTATCTTATACTTACCATCCGACAAATTGTTCCCGTATGATTCGCTCTTCTTCTTTCCGGATGTGGGCTTTGCCATTTTCAACGGTTTCGCCTCGGCGTCTTCGTATTCAATGGGCGGTGCAACGATCGAGTTCCTAGTTCCGCCATTCGTAGTCAATAAGGCGACCATGAACCACAGCGCGGTCAGTACGAGCACTGCTTTCAGTATCAGCGTTCGCCTTCGCAGGAAGAACATACTGTAGTATTTCATCTTTATATATATCTTGATATGTACGTTCCTAATTAAAAATCTCTCCCGTCAAGTCCACCAAAACTTTTCCGTCGATATTATATATATTTTATTTATTAATAAATACTCTAACACTATAGGAATTATATTTTAATTGATTTGAGCAATAATGTTTTAATAGCTACAATCACAAATGGTGACTAGTATTTATCAGAGATATGTTTTACGAATTATTTTCACAACTATGTTGAGATATGCCTCTTGGATATGACAGTTACACCAGTCCAATCCACTGTCCTCTTCACATTACACCGACACTAGAGCGTGTAGGGTATAAATTCGCCAGAGCGCGCTAAAAGCTGACAGTTTTCTTTCTAGTTCTTTGATTCATCTCTGACATTTCCAAGCACGCGTATAGTTAACTTCCATATTCTTCAAATTGATATCTGTAAAAGAAATATCTAATGAGTACGGAAACATTTTATTCATTTGACATTAATGTTCGCGTTTAAATTTGAAATTTTATCAATTTATTTTAATATTATATTTAAAGGATTATGAAAAAAATACAGTGTACTATTAAAAATAATATTATGACAATTATAGTTATTTTGATTTCTTTCCCATACTTATAGGTAGTGGAAATCAGTAGATTCATGGAAGATCTTATTTGGACTAAACATTATTGAATGAAAAGTATACATATGTGACTTATTTGTGAGAAATGTCTTTCAAAAATACAATGTATACGTAAAGAAATGCTATCAATGACATTTTTAATAAGAAATTTTTCACTGAAATCGATTTGGAACTATTTTCTTTGGAAAAAATCTTCAATTTTCTTATGTGAGTAAAATTGGTTACCTTCGGTGAAAATACGTACATAAACAACATCCTCTTAAATCTAGTGATAATACTAGATGAATCATCGGAAGTTGCGTTACAGTCAAGGGAAACATTGCTCACGGCTCAGCAGCACTAAAAACGGCAAGTAGCGAAATCTCTTTCAGGTACTAATGGCAGAACTTGGCCGTAAAGGAGCCTTTGTGTAAGGGGCGAGGGGGTTTCCGCTGTACGACTGATGGATTGCTCCGCTTGCTACATTATCGGAGTTGGCTGTCGCTGCCATTTTTCAACCGAGAACCTCGCGATTTGTTGGCAAAAGACATTTGTAAACGAAACTAAAAAAAGGGATGGCTAAATAGTAGCATTTAACATTCTGATGTGATAACATTCTACAATGTAAGTGATTGTAAAACAATTTGGACATGTTAATATTTCTTATCTAGACGTTAGTATTTTAATGTCATATATTTCAAACTATTACCCTTTTAAGTACCCGACCACACGGAAATACCAGATAAAATACTAAAAATTGTTCTTGAAAACCGTCACCATTTACAACAAAAACTATGCAACATAAAGATACGAGCATCAGTTACATGAGCAAACATAAAAGTGATTCATACGATACTATCGACTTTCATTTTGACTAAGTTAGGAGTATATGTATATGCCAATGATATTATTGACAAGCAGCCATATAACGCCAATGAGACAATTTTTTTTGGAGATAACTGAAATTTATGAAAACGTAATTTTAAACAGCATTTATATTTGTTAATAAACATAAATGTAATCAATACATGATTACCACCTTGTTGTCAGAATAATTTTATTATGAAGATAAGTCAAACATTTATAATATAGTAAAAGAGGCAACAAAATATATAAATTGTGTCATAAATAATAACAATTGACTCCAAGCCAGAACTGTTTCAATTACGACCATTTAATGAATGAATGTTTGGATTCGGATTCTAGATTCCACAATTATGTTTCATTATTTCCTCTATTATATTGGCTTCTGGTGTTGCCAGACTACTCATTATTACTTAAATAAAGAATTTACTCCTTAATTTGGGTTTACAGTGTACTTAAAATGTAACAATTTTGTCACAAAAAAAATGAATTTGAAGCCATGTTTATTTTACTGAAGCTAAATTTTATTCAGGATTTTTTATATTTATAACATATTTTCTAGATATACTAATATGATTTAAATATCTCTCAATAAAGTATTGTACTAATGCTACTTTTAAAGGTTTCCTATTACAACGAATAGGACTTTATTATACGGCGACCTTTTTAATCTAGCTGAGATTACGTAACCTACTTTCCGTTAGAAAAATTAAATTAGAATACCGGTCAGCAACCTTGCAACTTTTTTATTCAATTTGGTATCATTAGGACGGTGACTTCGGAATATCGATACACACAGAACACATAAATAACTGCATATACATTTCTATTTTTAATTTTTATCTAAAATATCAAAAATTATCTATACACGCACATCGTCATTGAATATTCGGATAATAAATAGAATTTTATAATTAAATAACGAAAAATTGTAAATGTCAACTGCGAACTAATTGTAAGAAAATAACGAATAACACATTCTATATTAAGTTATAACTTTGAGAACACTCTGAGAAACAATGCCCAATTATATATACTGTAATAAGTAAGGTGACAGCGGAATGAGTTCGCTCGGCGTCGCAACGAAATGGTACGCTAATTTTTCTTAAATAAGCTGAAAAAGTGAGCGTGCACAATACCCGCCGGAGAATAATTAAAGGAATATTAAAATCCTTAGCGTTATAAAAAGGAAGTGGGCGATAATGGAAAATAGAAAATAAAAAAAAAACGTAATTGCGGAGGCGGCCACGGTGCAATGTATAGCGTTAATACCTTGCAAATGTCATTAGCAGAACTCTCGAGAGGGAGTGGCGGGAGTCGGGGTCGGTGACCCCCGGACGTTGCCTAGTACATGCAACGTGTCCTGGAGCTGCATGTGTGCCGATGTAGGCTCCTTGCTCTATCAACTTTGTAATCATTTATTAAGTGCATAATTTTTAAAGCGCGAGAGAACTGGATCCCTCAGGTATATAATTAAGTTCTCCGCACAAAGTACTTAACTTAGATCTAGTCTTTATGGAATAGAACTTGTTTTAGCGATAAAATTGACGCTATATAATTTATTCTATTTTTTATTAAATAAATTTAATACACGTATGTTTGTTTGAAATTAGTGTATACAATGTTTGTTCTAATTCTGATCGGGTTATATTTTTAATTAGTTGTAAACAATCTAAATAATAATGTTTACGTGAGCTATAACATGATATATTAAAATGGTTTTATTAAAATGAAGGCGATGTAGACATATTCATTCATCGTTGTTGTAATTAGATATATTGTATTAAAATTATCCGGTGATTTCCTCTAAGTAAGGTTTCATAATATCGGCGAAGTAATAATAAATACATAATGCTACACACATAATATTAAAACTTTTAAACAGTTTTTATTTAAGTGTAACGTGTCAGAAAAGAAAGCGAGTATTATACATAACAATTAAATGCTTCCCATTGAATACAAAACACATTTTTTCTTTACAATTAACATTATTTTCATCATCGTAGAGTTTTGAATTATAAGATCACGTAACGTTTTTTTCTCGCTCCAGGCACGGCCATCCCAACATTCGAGTTCAAGAGCCTCGACAGCTGCTATAAGCGGAGAAGTCAAACATGTTTTGCTTTGACCTTTCAATCCTGGTCTAGAACCAGATCTACTACAAAGTGTAGAAAATACTATCTGCTTATAAAAGAAAATATGAACTAAAAAAAAACCTGCGTGGAATTTTTTATTGGCTGCCTTTAAAAAGATATAATGAAATAAACATATATTGTTTAGAGGTAACGACTATTTTGTCCATATAACTAAAATTGAGTTGAGAGAAACGAATTCACCTTTGATGACTTTATAACTCACCGCAAATTTGTTCGCAGCATCATTAATATTAATTATAAAAAATGTATTGAGACTAGTTTTATGTTAAAAAAGAAGAAATTTAAAATATTGCACATAAATAGTCTGCAAAACAGTGAAATAATATTTTTTATGTTACCACAAAAAAACAGTATCGACTGCAAATTGCTTGCAATTAATTGAATTGAAAATTCAATTAGTACCGATTCGGTTTTAGTACCACCATACAAATTAATGCCATAATGAATCAGCAAAATATAACACAGTTTCGTTAATTTCAAACCAAATAATTTTATGGATTATAAAATCTAATATTGCATAGGTACATAATGTGTCAATATGAACCAATAAAAAATATGTAGAAATAAAACACGGCGACAAAAAATCGGTTCCATAAGTTCCGAAAATCAGAAATAATTTGGTCCGCAATATGTTATTATGGTGAACGAAAAACAACTCATTGTACGCAATACAATGCGGCGATAACGTGCGACAGTAACAACAGCGAAATAATAATTATGCCTGAAACAAGAAATGCACGCAGCTCAATAGATTATTCCTACATGTAAGCTTGCCGCTTTTTCCACAATTACTACTAAATAATAGACTAGTTGTTGCTCTTATAAATATAAAAGACACATAATAAAGAGGAAGAAGAATGAAGGCTTGAGAAGAATTCGCGGTTGTATACTTGAGCTCTAGAGAGTTTTCATTGACCGTGATGAGAGTATTTTTCTAATAAACTGCAGCTTAAAGTGAAATAAAGTGATTAATAAAAAGTGAAATAAGTACAATAGAGATTTTTATTTTTATCGGTAAAAGGTTTCGTTTCTATCTGATGTTAATTGTTAGTGATGTCGTAGATGGTGAAGAATGTTCACCCAGAATACTTCAGGCTCTCACAAGTGTGACGGGCGAGACACAGCAATGCTGTTATAGCGGCCGATTGATATTGCGGTGGTAGCTAGAGGAGTTCGGAAAACCCTACTACCATTCAGACTCCACTATATCTCTCGCCCGAGAACTGATCCCGGAACCTCTGCGTTGCAAGGTAAGCAGTAAACCATTACACCACGGAGACAGTCAAAACGTACTTATATAAAAATAATTGTATGTATAAATATTTTGAGATTGATATTAAAACCGAATTCTATTCCAATAGCTTAACCGTAAACAAAGAGATTAACTTAAGCAAACGCTGTAACATACTGTTGTGGCAGAACGTAAGCTTCTAAGAATAGGGCTTAAAACGGGTGGTTAACCCGAAATGCCTATAACTTGTATATAGTAACATAATAATTGCAGATTATTATTCTTCTTTATGAATATTATTATCATAATATTCATATGGATATCTTATACCGTGAATTACGACAAAGATATTTAAAAACTTGAACAATTAATACGATTAGTTTAAAGTAACTTAAATTACATTAAAATCAAGTAAATTATTTGAGTTATCCATAGCTCGCTGGTTCAGATCCAGCTCGAAAGATCAAATTGTACGTACTAGACAGAGAGGAACCCCTATTATAGTGCAGTACCTTGTAAATTAAACACTAAACATGGATTGTAATTTGAAAGTAATGTTTTAAATCTTTTACACTTACGTAAGAATTGCTTAAATACATATATTAATCATATTTTTTTTAAGATTTCGAGATTTTGAGGAATAATAATAAGGTTACAGTGGTTTATTTTATCGCATCAATTTTACAAAATGTTAGGAGATAGTGTGGCCGCAAATGAAGCATTGCTCTCCCAAAATATCGGACCCTCATGTGTATAATTGCTAAAACAGCTTTGCTGTTATGGTGGACAAAATAACATTGAGTTAATTCCATCGGCTTCGAAAATATTCTTGATCCATCTAATATATTACGATGGCATTTAAAATAATCAAGCTTATGTTCTTGACGGAGAGCTTATTATCCGCTGCACTAAATGTGGTAAGAAAATTCTCTACATCTAAAATAAAATTTCTTTACTTAAAACTGGCACAAAACATTCGCCCATATGTGAGGGCACGATCCTCTTGGCCCAGTCGCAGCTAATGTATTCGCAATTAAGTCGCCACCCGCCATCTTGCGGCCGATTGTTACTACTGACAAGACTAAAATTGCTTACTTTCCGGCTCTTTTCATTTGCGCGACGTCATACTGCACGGAAAATGCATGAAACAACAAAAGGCCAGCCACGTTGCCGAAGAGTCGGGACGGCTTAATTCGTTTTTTACGACCGTTACGTTTTGTTTCGCAAATGAGTTTCGTACGTGCCTTATTCCTGTTGATGTTGATTTGATTGAAATGTTTTTGGCATTAGATCTAGATAACGTGCAATAGCTACTTTTTTTTCTGGGTACAGCTAAATTTGAACTATTTTTCACTAGCGCTAGGGCAGAGAGCATAATGCTACAAAAATGTTCCCTAAATCATAGGGAACATTTTTGTATGTTAATTGTATATTAATGTACGAAGCTCATAGCTGTTATACTCTTAATAGTTATGCAAATAAATATTTATTATAAAAATTTATTGACTTTACTATACACTGAAAATATTTTCCACTCGCATGTGTGACTTTGGTCAGCACTTTACAAATGAGAAATTTACACAATTAAATTATAAAACATTTACGTGCATGTTCCATAGACATTAGTTATGATTTATGTTGTTTTAATAAACCGCATAGCAAGCTGATGCGTTCGTTTGGGTATTTATTTGGTATCTTAAGAAATAAAAGCTTTATTAAAAGAAAAGTTTTAAATACAGCAAAATAACATTTAATTGCAAAAAAAAACATTATAAATGGCGCATAGTAGTTACGCCACACGTTTATCGAATGCCCTCTCTTACTATAAAGAGCATTTTAATTAAATTTTATGCAATAAAAAAGCATCTCCGCACAAACGGCTAAGTGATGCGAGTAATAAAGTGAGAAAAGGACGGCACTAGGCGCGAACGGACGGCCTTGAAATAAACGAGGAGTTAGCTGCACTAAAAGAATTTTCGCTGCAGCGTTCCAAGCGTTCAAATATTATCAGAACTGTCGCCTACAGTGTTAGACGCGCGTTTAATCTTTGGCATTAGTAGCATTAAAACAGGCAAAAATTTTAATGGCAAAATTAAAAGTTTATTGAAATAAGTAAGTTTCTTTTATCCTGTATTTTTTTTATAACAATTTTTCATAACTACATTAATATGTCCATTACAATTAAATTTTCAAATATTGAAAAAATAATAAATGATCTAGATTACAGTTAATTATAGTCAATGACAAATATAAACACTATAAATATATTACAATGCTTATATAATTTAGATTATAATAAAAAAGTGACAGCTGCTGTGTCGTCAATTAAGCCGCATATAAAACGTTTGCAGTCGTTTTAAAATTTTAAAGCCTTTCGTTCCATATTCAAACAACGTTCGCATTATAAATTAGGCTGGATAAACAGAGGCGGCCACGTAACAAAGAGTAAGAAGAAGAAAAAAAGCTAAAAGGATTCGAAATTCGGCCGTCATTCGAGCGGTGGATCCGTGCGTTTAATGAGGACCGCAATGTCGCCTCAACGATTCGCTGCCACTGCGGGTTCCGCCGGCGGTGGTTTAATTTAGCCGCAGTAGACTGGCAGCGGTGAACGCAAGACCACAGCCGACGCGACGCTGCAGGCTTCCCAAGTTATACGTCCACGTAGTTTCTATTTATCACCGTGATTGATTTGACAATTTGCACATTGATTTATTTCATTGTGGATTAACGAGAATTGGAATAATTTATTTCATCAATTAAAGGCGAAAAAATTAAACGAAATTTTAATTATGTAATTAACATGTTTAAATTTATTATTACGTGACAAGGACGTCATTTAGCATTATGTCTGACTTAGGTGTAAAATACTGTGTATGAAAGCTTTAAAATAAAAAAAGATATATGTATTCGAAATTAATTTGAATTTTCTTAAACTTTACAAATGTGTTTTAAGTGCTCAACCGAAATCAGAAAAAGCAACGTTGAATAGATTAAAATGAAACATAAATATTTTATATTTCTTTGCATTTCTTCGAAGTTGTACAGAATTTAGTAGTCGTGAGAAAACTTGTGAATTTAAACTAACCAGTTTTATATATCTGCAATTAAACACTTATGATTGTATCAATTATAAAAAGATAATAAAATTAAGAGTTTAACGTATAAGGGATTTATTCGTCACAAACATTCGTGCCAATGGGTTCGTTCTTAGCCCATTAGCAAAGCGAATACTAGAGTATTGGTGCCCGTTCCGACTCAGTTCGAGCAGCTCTTTATTCTTGGTGCAGTGTTAAATATTAAACGTTGCGTATAAATTCCAGTGCCGCCGTCGTAAATTCTATTCACGTTGCGTACCCACCTTTGCCCATTTTATTTCAGGACGTAAGGCCGTTTCGCGTATTTGATCTTGTATTCCGACAGGGCAGCTATAAAACGTGTTAAATTTACTGCGTCAATTCATATTATGCGAACGGTTTAACTTTGCGACACTTTTATATGTTGTAGTAAAAACTGTGTCGATTGGATTGGCTAATCTTTACGTTTCCATACATGAAACTGAAAATATATAGATATTTTTTTATTAGCTATAGTTTAAGATGGTTAAACCATCTTAGCTCAAAATACTCCAGCTCTATCATATATGACTGCCGGAACACATTAATAATTTTACGACGGCTGTATATGACATTGAGGGTGAAAGCTGGCGAAGCGAGTTTAAAAGAACACTGCCAATATTCAGACTCCACTAGTCATGTGGCTCGGGAATCGAATCCAGGACTTCCACGTTACAAGACAAGCGGTAAACCGCTGCACTACTAAACTAGTCAGCCGTATTATCAATCTATCCGATAAATACAGGTACGCAACATCAAAGGCAACTACTATTATTACTTTCCTACAATAATCCTTTTATATAATAGCATCCAATGTATCTCCCTATATTCGTATCTACTCTCCACATTCCATTCCAAACTACGCTTCCCTCTTCAAGTTGCACATTCTTCTCAAAACTCTCCTGTTGCCAACCCGCATGCTCAGCGTAACAATTTGTGGGCAATATCTTTAATGATTGATACATTTTTAGTAAAAGTAAATCGTAGAAATTAACATACTTTCACGACAAAAAAGTATCCAACGAAATGTTAATCTCCTTATGGTCGTCTTAAAAAACGTCTGAAATAAAATGGAACTCCTGATGTGAAATGAAATGGAATGAACAATAAATTATTTTTTATTATACCTTTACATAAATTTGATTTAAATCCAAATGTCATTCTCATCCAATATAACTTAGTTATTAAGCAGAGATGTATGAAGGGTGCTGTATAAAAAACAGTGGAAAAAGAGAGTACAAATAAAGAAAATACGTAAATAAATAAGTAAAAAATATATATATTATACAATCATATTACAATAAAGTGCGGAATATTCGCATGGGATAGCTAGTTGAACAGTATTAAGTATCGTAGACATTCTATATTAGGCCTTCGTCTATAGTTACAATTATCGCACCTGCTCTTCAAGTCTCCACGTCACTTTCCCTCAACAGTAGTACGAGTCTTGTTAATCTATTTATAACTCGACCTTTTAATGATTCGTACGTAGTTCATGGTCGATAAAATGAAGGCCGATACATCTAAGACAGTGTATATTTGTAATTATATTTGTTTACCTTTCCTACAAGTAACTCTTCTATAACACGATAAATAGCTCACTAAAACTTTTTTCTAAATTCTTCATACACAAAAAATTAATAAAGTGAAAAAATGCAAAAGTATTTCTCTCGCACAGACATCAAAATAAGTGGTCGAGCAAAACGTTTAAAAAAAAAAACCAAAAACCTTAAATAATATATTGTTTCAAAAAGGTCTTAAATGAATCTATAAAATCTACGAAAGTATAGTCACCGTGCGGACACAGAACGGCACGGCTAGGCTGACTTAAGTGCGGTCACCCTGTGCTGCGCTATCGGGCAGGCAATGGTCTTTGATAACACGACGATGTTTCATTCATTATCCCATCACATTTAAAAACCGCGCGCGCTTGTTGGCATATTCAATGTTTTTACTGGACAATCCGGTCAAATATGAAACACCTTTTTCTTTTTACTCATTTCACAATCAAAATCAATTTATCAAATTAGGCTACCGCGTAGGACTTTTTGAAATCATAATTTGTAGACCCTGTTTCCCGCACTCTTCACTGCTTCCTGCATGTTCTATTCTTGTCTTTTATTTGGAATGGGAATCAAGTATTATACTAAGTACCATGTATAAATCCGTTAAGTATGCGAGAAATCATTCTGTACACCTTTATATGTTAATTCTCGCCGCGATCATGAATGCACGATTAATATTAACGAAATAGACATGACGGTAGACACGTAACGAGCGCTCAAATTGCTCTTTGCAATCAAGGTCATCGTATCATCTATCAATTAAATATCAAGGTTCTGATTCGGTTTGAATTAACAGCAATGTTTTACGTTATAGTAATAGAAGAAGAAAATGTAACCTTAAACTTTGTTCAATTTAATATTATCCTAAATTTTTTTTTACGATCAATTATTTAAATTACAACATTAACGTAATCATTATTAACATTTTGCAAATGTGTAAAAAACGATAATTCAAATTATAACAGATTTTGGCCCTCCCGGTGATGTTCTGGTTTCAACAAGGCCTTCCTTTTACAAAATAACATTAGGTGTGACATTTTTGATGCTGTGAAATAAACCTGAAATTTAGATCCCGCGGGTGCGATTGGTCGACGTCCCGCATCACATTATCGGAGCCGTAGTCCAATTCGAGAATAATTGATCAATTTGATACCATTATACTAATTTGTTTATCAAATGATTATTCCAAGACATTTTAAAAATACGAAAAGCAATAACCGTGAAAAATATAACAGAAATAAAGACCTTTTTTTTGCTAGTAAATATAATTTCTTATATTGTTTATTTCCAATAGAAACATTAGGAATACAATGTAATAAAAAATTGTGTTTTTCGAAAATTCCTTCGTACCATAAGATTGTACGGTCGATTGCCATGAGATTTTAAATATGGTTGAAGGAATTAATTTCAAATAACTTGTTAGAAATTATAATTAATTTAATTATGTTAGTTCGTCGAATAAAAATATTTTTAAGTAAAGAGAAGAAGTATGATCACACGCCATAATCATGCGAAAGGAAACCGTTAAATTTAAGTGTTCTAATTATTTTTATTAAAACTTAGTGTATAATTTATAAGCCGCAAACTCTCGTTAAGGCTTATTATAATGATTCTTTAACAGAAATTAAAAGAAATACACTTACTTTGATCATATTATTATTAAAGAAAAAACTACAGAGCATGTTTCTTTAAACATGTTACACGGTCAAGAAGTGAAAATGTAATCAAATGTAGGAGAGCAAGGTGGTTTAGAATCAGTTCAGTGGAACAGTGCGACCACTACCGTCGCGGGACCGTTGTCCACTAACTGGCATCTTCAAGCGGATCTGGCATTATGGTTTTATAGTTACACATCATCGTCATAAGTTTTTATTATCTTTGTAAAACTATAATTTAGTTGCTATTTACGCAACTAATTATTTGTCGGGATCCTAAAAATAATCTACAAGATTAAATTAAATTGGGGGACATTTTGTTAATATTTCAAGTAATATTTATAAAATTTTAATGACAGAGTCGGAATTTTAGCAACCATAAGGAAAATAATGAAGAGATGCCATCGGCTATCATGTGGTACGAAATATTGAATTCCATTTACTTTTGCTTCTAGAAACTTCGTTTCCCAAAAAAAAACTGATGTTTCATTGGCCGTTATCGTGTATATAAAAAAATTATTAAATAAAGACATATGCTTTAACAAGGTAAGTGCAGACATCCTGTAGCGATGTGGGTCGCCGACCTTGTGTTGATGCAAGAGGTCGTACCGTCCAAATCGTTTTTAGCATGGCTGCTCACGTAACACTGACTAATGGGTGAATTAACATCGAATTGATTTTAATGGCATAATATCTTTAACACCGGGTTTATGTGGCAAACTTTTACGGATATTCGTTAATTGAATGGAAATAACATTTTTTTTATCCATTGCATGATATTAAAGTTAAGAAGTGCATGTTGATGCAGTCTTAAAGTACGAGTAATAATACTTTTTTATAAAGTCAATTTAAATAAATGTTCTAATATCCAAATATAAATATATATAATATCAAAATATAAATCTCACAAATCTAGTTCAATAAAAAAATAATTATAAAAACTACCAACTGAAGATATCTATAGGTTTCAAAATATTATATAAATAAAAAAATAATGCATAAATTCAAATAAGTTGCAGGAGCAGCTCCTGAAGCTCACGAATTTATCCCGATACACGCCTCTCACGACGACCCGGAGGCGTAACTGTTACATAAATTGTTAAGGTTTCTCTTACATTGCATGTCCTATTATATCAAACATATTGTGTGTTGATGTTATATTTAATATACAGCTGAAAATTATGCGCTAACTATATTACTAACAAGAAAGCAAAGTTATAGTAATACTGTATTTAAAAACCGGCACTTTTACTTAGCCATTGTTATACTTTTACGTAGAAATAGATTAACCATGCGGTAATTGTAAAAAGGGTTAACAGTGACATCAAATAATCTGGACGGTTACTACAGTAAAATATTTTTAGTAGAACATCTTATAAAACTGTTATCAATCAACACAATAACATTATGCGTTATCAGGCCCTTCCAATCGAAAACAAGTAATATTCCATTTATTAACGTCCTATTATTTTTATGGCGGCAGGTTGACTTTGAGGGTGGTAGCTAGCCAGGCGGATTTGAAAATTCCTACCACCATCCAAACTCCACTACTCTTGTAGCCCGAGAATCGGGCCCAGGACCTCCACATTAAGGCAAGCGGGTAAACCACTACGCCACCGAAGCAATCAACATTTTTTTTTTAATTTGGGGTAGTGATAGGTTTCGTGGTGCCAGATATGCAGACGGTGTCCGGATACTTAAAGCTACCACCAGTGAATCGTGTACCTAGCGTACTGCTATACGTAGAATCCCTGTGAATCATACGCCTAGTGAATTGATTCCCAACGGAGGCGATACCGCCCCCTAGAGGACGCTGGAGCTTTTCGTGGGGGCGGCAGCGGGTCGAAAAACAAATGGTGGAGCGTTTTGACAGTCGAGAGGGCGGTCGCGGCGTACCTAATGAATTAGAAATTTAATATAATAAAATACTGAATTTCATTTAAATATAATGAATTATGTTTTTTTTTCATGTAAACGGCGCGGTACTCTATAACGGGTTGTGAACATATCACCAGTATATTCTGTATATCCAACGGATGTTAAGACAAGTCACTGCTTCCGTGGCGCAGGGGTTTATCCTCTTGTCTTGTAACGCGGAGGTCCCGGGTTCGATTGTCAGGCCACAGGAGTAGTGACATCTGGATGGTAATGGGCTTTTTCAAATTCGTCTGGCTAGCTACCTCACTCAACGTTAACCTGCCGATGTAACAGCACTGCAGTATTTCGGCAGTCATAAATGTGATAAAAAGAGGTATTCTGGGTGAACACGCTTCACTTACTACAGCCCCATTGTCATTTAACAACAGGTAAAATCGAGGCCAAGTATTAGCCTATAACCAATAAAAAAAACGTAACATTATCGTTAATCATTTTTCACGTGGCGGGTGTACGCAATGTCGCAGTGTAGTACTCTAACTTTTCAAATCAAGCTACAGTTGGGTCAATTGATTGAATTCGTTGCCGATCGTCCCATGTCACTCACAATAGCTGAATTAATGGCTAAAAGAAATGACATCGACCGCCCTTTATTGAAAATGTTTAATGGTTTTTTTTTCTCTCGTCCCGTTTCGCTTGCTCCGGTTCCATTAGTCTGATAATGTATTTCCTTGTGATCCCGTTTGTAAAAGCTATAAAGCTTACCCCTTGGTTTAATTTGCCCTACCGCTCGACTGCCGACAAAATTATTTAGCAATCGATTGTTATATAATTGTTCGTGAAAAGTTTTGAACATAATTGTTGAGTTTGATATATAAGAGAAAAATGATTTATTATTAGAAATGATTTTTTGTTATTTTATTATAAAACATTAATCATTTCTAAACAGGATTAATGAACACTGCTGGCCGAAATTCTTTTTTAAGTGCTTCGAGTCCTTCTTATTTAATATTTGCAGATAATTCATAACGGTTCACTAACCTCATCGACGGTTCTAATCAGTTATCATTTACGTCATGTCCGTTAATTTACTTAAAATATTTATCGTTCCCTAAACAGTTTTCGGATTGCACCACCATGATGTTACCGAACAGCACAATGTTAATTTTATCGTAATAAAATATACATTTTCAGTTATACAATCTCCGACCATACATGGTTTGTTAAAATTTTTTAATGAAGTCTTTATGTTTGAATTAATATATGTTTTATCCTGGCTTATTAAATAAATGAACTAAGTTTGACTGCCCCCGTGGCGCAGTGATTTACTCGCTTGCCTTGTAACGCGAAGGTACCGGGTTCGGTTACCGTTCCACAGGTGTAGTGGAGTCTGGTTAGTTTCCGAACCCGGCTTGCTAGCTCCCTTAATATCAATCTACCACCATAACATAACTGTTTTCCTGCAATCATGTTCATATATGTGATAGCCAGAAGTATTCCAGGCGAACAAGCTTCACAATCTACGGCCTCATTGTCGTTTAACATCCAAATGAGATCGAGGTCAAATGTTAACCCACAACCAATAAAGATAAAAAAAGTAGTGATCGAACAACGCACGATTGTGACAGCCCTGGAGCAGTGCGACTCCGAAGGCCCCCGTTACGGGACGCCATTAGTCGGCGGGCGACCGCGCCGCGATTTTAGTTTCCGAGCCGACGCGCCCCGCAGCACTCACATCCGTATGTATCCGCTATATCCGCCCTTAATAAGGGACTCGACGCCTAATTGACTTAACATCGGATTAATAAAGGTTTAGGACTGAAATATGTTTAGTAATGAAGGCCTCAATTTATTTCATTACTCGGCTTTAATAAAGAGATGTGTTGTTAATGTAAAATAAGGCTTATTCCTTTTACATTCGTTTAGTTTAAAGTTTAATTAAGTTCTTCTTGGTATTATACTTTTAATCAATTTAAGTAATATTGCAATTACGTGTATTAATTTTATAACATTATTTTTATTATTTTGCTAGTTAGTAATAGATACAACCAACAATGAAAATAAATTTGACTAACTACTTTTTAAGCGATATTAATATTTTAATTGAACAAGAGTGTAAAAAAAATTTTCGCTCCACGCGAATATGGTAACTTAAAAATGAATATTTGAATATCCTTTTTAATTCCCGATTCAACTTTCACCGTTGATTGCAAATTTTAATCAGGAACGAAATAGGTTATACTGATTCTAGACAAAGGCTCTCAAAAGTTCGTACCGGAGCCAAGTTTTAATTGATCGTCAGTTATTGAATAGTGTGGAGCAAGTTTTCGGAGGGCGGGGGCGTGACGACAAAACTCCACTAAAAGGCTTCCGAGTGACACCTGAACTGCGAACAATCGTTAACTTGGCCGCTATTACTTTTGTTGCCAAAAGCGAAGAGGCTAAGGGCTGCCAACGACCGCGCACCTTCACCGAGCTCGTTAAAATTTATACCATTCTAAATTTTCTCCAGGTTGCAGTTAGTGTGTGGATACAATCGCACTACGAAGAATTAACAGGCACTAAATAGAAATATCAATTTCATTTTCCACTATGTGAACAATTTTCTTTTTGTAAGAAATATATTTGCAAAGGTTTTGTAAATTTGAATAAATTCATTAAATGAGATTACATTAGAAAAGAACAACAAAGTTTAAAATAATTTCGTTACAACTTTGTACACAACTGAGATTAATTCAAATATTAAATTTCATTTGCAATATTATTAAAAACAAATCAACGAGTTCACTTGCGTATTATAACAATTTTCCCGCCCTATTGTGCACAATTCGCACCGTTCATATGCAATAGTTTAACATACAGCCAGCTACCTAAGCTAATTCCACCTTTCCACTCAGCGTCCTAATATCCTCTTCAAGGATCATCAATTAAAACTTTCCGCTTTCACTGAAATAACTCCAAGTTATCTTAGCAACGCTTAGCGCTTTAACTTCACTCGCCTCACCTGAATTCACTATCAATCTATGTAAACGTTCGTTCAATAAGTTCTGATATTAATTATACTACGTAAATATGATATATGTATGAGTATAACATCAAGATTAATATACCACATATGCGTATGGGTTGACTTTATTAATTATTTGTTGCAATTAAGCCCTTGATTTATTAATATTTTGTGAAATTATTTCAACGTCGATCTTTTGAACTTTAAAATTATACATACGAAAATTATTAAACAATAATATGTGCTAAAAAAGTTAGCACCGAGTAACATTTATTATGAAAGAACTTTAGAGTTGTGAAATATAATTTTTGTGTTTATGGAATAGAATAGAATAGGTAATTATTGCTTACCAAAGTAAATAATACATAAAAAAATAAATAAAAAGAAAGTAACAGTTACAAATATACGGAAGTAAAATAATATATTAGCAGTGCAAAAGGCGGTGTTACTGCTGAATGCAGTCTCCTCTAGACAATCATAAAGATTAATGCGAAAATATTATGATAAACGAGTATAAGCACGACACAAATTTTATTTTGAATAAAAAAAATATCAGAAGAATTTTTTAACTGTGCACTCGTAATGGCTGGAAAGTTATTTGAAGAACGGAAAAATGCTTTGGTACAAGCGTGCGTCGTTACGAGATAAGCACGTGAGAATGCGTGTCGGAGGCGCGTTGAATGTTACCGAAGCACTAGCTGTTACTGTGCGCTGTTAGACGTTAGACTGAAGATAAATAAAGAATATTACCAGGTTTTTTTTTTTGCTAGTTTTTGTTAATTTTCGCTGTGGCCAGTTTCCATTCTACTATTGGCATATTATTAACTAAAATATACTTTTTCGACATCAAAAAAATCATTCTATAACCATCGCCTACTTTTGTTGCAAAGTGACAATTTTTTATGCCTCTTCTGTAAAGTTTGACTTACATTACATTGGATCCATTGGTTGTACCATAAAAACATGCTTATTGTTCAACACTATCGCCTATTCAAAGCATACATATTAATATACTTATGTAGTAAAGTCTGGATAGTGGTACAATTTTTTTTCACCCTGACTACCTACCACTCTCAATATCAATCTGCCCTAAAACCGTTGCTGTGTTCCGGCAGTTAAACATGTGAGAGGCACAGTATTTTGGGTAAGCACTCTTCAACATCTACGGTCTCATTGCCGCTTAAAACATTATCGACCGGTGACGAATAAGAAATTCTCTCATCTTGTGTTTTTCTCGATAAACCCCTTACCGCAAAGTTTTTTTTTACCATTTAAAAATGAATGTATAGAGTTAAAGAATTTAATAATTGTCTGAAAGTTTGTCTTTGGATAGACATCAGCTACAAAAGTCAGAATAACGGGCGAAATATGAGCGAGCGGCGACGATGAATAGCCTAAAAATCGGCTACCGGTCGATGAGTGTTAACATCCAGTAAAACGGTGCTCAAGAGTTTGCCCTACGTTGATGAAATATATACTTGCTACGCATCATCACTGTATATACAAAACCTATCCGTACATGAACCGGTTTCGATTCCACCGTGTTTCATCTCGTAGGTAAAACATTTACCTTCTAATCCTTGAACACGATCACGTCATTTTGCGCTCGCTTCTATTTTTTTCTTCCATAAAGTTATTATGGACACAGCGCTGGAGTCACGAGTAAGTCATTATTCCGTTTCCGTGTGATGCATTGGAATTGAATCGATATCGCTTGTTTATTAGAATTATGTGTTTATTAAGCGTATAGGATACGCTATACTGTACGCGTAGCATAGAGATGAGGGCATGTGTGATGTTTTTCTTATTGTTACTCCTACGCTCTATTTCCAGAAGAAAAAAATTGTTGCATAAAAATATAGTTTTATTAAGTTGAATTACCACCTACTTCAAAAAAGATTTACAAAAAAATTAAAAAAGCTAAAACGGAATTATTCCAACGATAGTTTGCGAATCTAAGATCATAGATTCAAATCCGACCTCTTAATTGTTTCATCAGAATTTAGTTTTCTTTTATTGGTTATGGATTAACATTTGGCCTCGATTCCAACTGATAAGTGACAATGAAAACGTAGATGGTGAAGCATGTTCGCCAAGAATAAATACGACAATCACATGTACGACCGCTGGAACACAATGCTGTTATAGCGGCAGATTAACATTGAGGGTGGTAGCTAGCCAGGCGGGTTTGACAAAACCCTATTAAAATCCAGGCGCCACCACTCCTGTGGCCCGAGTATAAAACCCGGACTTTCGCGTTAAGGCAAGTGGGTAAACCACTGTGCCACGAAAGCAGACAAAAAAAAATATTGTTGACAACATTCCAGTTATTACCTGATCAACAGAACTTATACTACATAAAATGTGAACTAAGAATTAAATAACAAATTATGCTTCAAACGAAAACCAGTTAGGTAATTATTTTTCATTAACAGGTATTTAAAACCCAAATTTGACTGTGAACGTAACCTAATTACTACCTAATTGTCTATCCAATGAAATTATCACGACTTGAGGGGTCTTACGAAGAACTCTTTCAAGAAAAAATCGCACTAAATATAAAAAATATTGTTCAATATATGCAACTTTCATAATCATGGATCAAAGGAAATGTAATTTTTTTGTAAAATATTCACCTAGAGCCCAAATATAATTGTGATCTATATATCTAATAATCAATATATATATATATATA
>DWQX01003110.1:0-19058 GCA_018245475.1 Pharmacophagus antenor
CCCCCCCCCCCCCCCCCCCCCGCCCCCCCCGGCGGCCCGGGCGCGCCCGGCCGCGCCCGGCCCCCCCGCCCCCCGCCGCCCGCCCGCCGCCCCCCCCCCCGGCCCCTCTCATTTAAGGTTACCCAGGTAGGGCAGCCGTAACAGCGTTAGAGGAGTCGCGGTTTTTAGTAGCGCTATTACCTAAAGTAGCTTATCACGGGTTATATCCACGATATGACCTGACTTCCCACCAGAAAACGGGGTATATTTTCCTTGTCGATTCCTCATCTCAAGGGATCATAATTTTGTATGCAGATTCCGTATCGGCGGCCAACAGGAGTGATTACTCAACAACCGAGGCGCCGTTTACCCGAGGCATGTCACGTGTGTCTCAGATGTTTCATTTTGAACTATTGAGTAGTAACATTATCTGTGTTCATTTAGTCCTAGTGACGCCTGCGCAGTGATAATTATGTTTTATACGAATTTCACGGGCGTATACTGTATGCTTACACTTTAAAGTCTAATATATTAATACTAAGTATGTATATTAAGGAAGGAAAGGGAGAGGAAGGAAAAATCTTCCTAAGCTTTTGCGCCTATGTGCATCTCCTTACCAACACTTAAAAGAGTTATATTTCAATAAATTTTATTATTAATAGTAATCATATATTTTTAACTACATAAATATTATGTTTTTATATCTAAGAATGATATCGCAAAGTATGCAATTTACTTGCATAATTATAAATTATATTTCATGTAATAAAGTATTTAACGTATAGTACGAAACTTAATTTGATGTTATAAAATTCTCTATATAGAAAAATGATCATAACACTAATACAATTCATTCACCGTTATTAATTCTTATAAATAACGTATTAGTAACGGTATAATGCTTAAATACTATGTTAGTATTTTTTTTTCATACACACTAAAATGTCAGAAAAATTGTAAGCTGCCAGTCTTATCGCTAACATTTGCGCAGGCGTAGTAGAAGTAGACGGTTGTATTCGTTGTCAAACTAAAAATCGATCTTGTGAAAAAATCAAAGGAACCTTTTTTAAAATTGCACAGTTTGTTTTGAAAGCTGTAAAAAAAAACTATAAAAAGGTTCCTTTCATTGTAAATCTCACGCTTTCAGGCCAAGCCCTCATTGATCATATTAACACTTTTTCATATAAGTCATTTACGTGAAAATACGTACATAATCTTTATTAAAACTTGCACATTAACAGTATCGCAAAGTCGCTGGATGTTCGCTTATTAATTATTTCCTTTTAAAACGTGTTCGTGATAACAATTATCTCTTTCTTACATTGCTTTATTACAGAATAATTAAAATTAACAGCAGATTATGTAATTATTTTTGTCATTTATTATTATTATTTTTCCAGATAAAACATTTTACTTACGTTTCTAATGTGAACTTATGTATAAATATTAAATGTATGATCGTAAGCATATTCAGATTTTCCTATTAATATTTGCAAGTAATTTTAATTTGTGGTATTTTCACATAGAAAATATTTTAATTCGATAAATTTTATTTTTTTATTATTGAAAAGCTGTAATGCACGATGTTTCGTGCATTACGGACGACTGTCACATTTGTTTTATAATGTCATGAGATGGCGTTGTAGCTTATCAACTCTAAAAAATTTGATATATACTGATTAAAAGATGTATAGACAATATAACGTAACACTATTTTTAATTAGTCAAACGCCAATATCTCCCATGTGAGCGTTTAATACTGTATCATCGTTTTCATTCATTTTCTAGTTGTGTTCCATTCATAATTCGTGTGTATTTCATTCATATCACGCTCATAATGCTTGTCATACGCGATTTTCAATTTACTCAATAGAAACGAGATGTTAAGATAAATTCTTTTTATTATCAAATCGGTATTATTGGCAAAAGTTTGATCTCAATTCCGCATGGGGTTAAGTGACACTGAAGTTATAGTTGTTTGCTTAGAATACTCTGACACTCAAATATGCCTGAACGCAGTAATGCCCCTATGGTGGTAGATCGAGGTCAGGTAGTCTAGGCGAGATACGCTACCAAAAACTCCATTAACCTTTTGTGCCGCGAAATTTTAAAAATAAAAATGTCCGAGTCGCATAAGAAATTTTAAATTGTCCCAACTGAACTAGTTTGTGGTATCTTTATTGATAAGTATATTATATAAAGTTAAAAAAAAAACAATTTTATTCAGTTATTACATATATTTTCGGACTAATTCCACAGTGCGTTATTACAAAAAGGTGGGGGCCTTTTGTATACATCCGTGCCCCAAAAGGTTAATGATATCCCCGGAATTGTAGCAGATAGGTTCGTATTCGAGGCATTTAATACATCTCGTTTCGTTCTTTATCATAATTCAAGTGATTATGGCGGTGAAATAGCATGCTGGCTGTGTGTTCTGCATCGCTGTGTAGCGTACATGTTTTTAATGTAAGTTTACAACCACAGCCCCCCAGTTCGAGTTTGAGAGTGCCCGCTCAGCTGCCGGCAGCCGGTCCGCCATCCCCGGTTCGTCCTCAGATCCCCACCATCGTGGTGAGGGGCGTGGACGACGAGGAACCATCCGGGCAGTCGGTGAGTGCTGAACAAGGATAGAAAGCTAGCTACGAGGGCTCTGAAAACGAAAACCGTACGTGGTTGTCACTTTAACGATCGCACGTGTGCGTTCAGACGAAGTTATGAAGTATTGTTCAGTTGTTATCGGTATCACACACTTGTTGTGTCAGCAGACACTTGAGTTAATAGTATGGTGACACGACCATGCATGCTGAAAACAACTGTATTATCTAGAAGTGAAGCAATAAAATTAATTGGTATTTTGCTTTAACTTATACAAAGGCATATCTAATCTAGAGGAGCATCGGTATTTGATCATGAATAGGTTCGTTAGATATTTAAATTTGTTTATAATATCGTAATAACTAATATTAAGGATACATATAAACAATTGCAGAGTCCTTTACTGTATTGGCGGAGTAATTTGAACTGCTAAAAACCGTCAGTCGTTGTAAGTAGACCATATGGCCATAGAGGGATATAATTATTCAATAATTGATACAATGGTTTATGGCATTGAATAAAATTAAAAAGGATAGAAAAAATTTTTCATTATTCAAGTGCTTGGGTTTCTTCTAAAAGCACCTCTCTTAACGTGGTATAATTATTATCGCGTGTAAATTTAAATCTAAATAAATTTAAATTGAACAACATTCAAATATTTGTGTAGGTTTTTGGCATTTAGACTATTTACGCGTATATATAATATATATTTGTTATTGAGATTCCAAATTTAACAGGTGGCGCATACGCACGTGGGCCCTATACGCCTGTTACGTATACGCACGTGGGGAATATATGCGTGAGAACACAAGGAATAAATATTCAATAAACTCTCTGGCAGAGAACGTATTAAGCTACTGTATTGATCTTGTACCTATGAGCTATTTGGTTTAGTGATTTTTATTTATGTCGCTAGTGTCTTAGAAAATTTAGCATCGGTACTAGATCATATGAACTTTCTCGGATCTTTATAAAAGACTTAACTGGCATAGAGGCGTGAAGATTATATTTAGAAACTCTTACTCACCATTATATTTATGAACCGTTCATTAATGAATTTATTTTTCGGTCTGTGATAATTTTGTTTATTATTGTATTCTTATATATCATGTATTGCAAGATAAGTATGAAAATATGTTGCTAGAATAAAAAAAGTCCAATGATTATTAGTACAAAGAACATTCTATCGAACTTTGTTCCGTCAAAAATATTGCTTCCGTAAATCTAATGTAGAGAAATCGCATTTTTTATCGGTTATGTGCTAACGTTTGACCTCCATTTAACCTGATGTTAAGTGATAACAGGACCGTAGATAGTGAAGCGTGCTCGTCCAGAGAACTTCTGGCTCTCTCACGTATTACTGCCGGAACACAGCAATGCTGTTATGGCGGTAGGTTAACATTGAGGGTGAGAGCTAAACAGGCGGGTTAGGAAAATCTTACCATCATCCAGACTTCACTACAACTGGGAATCGAACTCGGGGCCCCTTGCGTTACAAAGCAAACGGGCAAACCACTGCGCCGCGAAGGCAGTCGCAATGCATTCAGTCATCAAGTAATTCTGCAGCTTTCGAAGCTAGGGAAACCGAGACTCCGCTGTGGACTCTTCGTACAGCTCAATCCGCGTTGCACCGGAATAGAACCGGGAAGGTTAGCGTCGCAAGGTGAGCGGGTCAGCCGCTGCGCAACGCTGGCACTCCGTCAACTCACCACCGTTCCCTAATGATTTCAGTCGATGCAGTACTGCAACGTAGTGTTGATACCACCAGCTGTGGACAGAAATTTGAAGCCGCGCCTCTCCAATCATAGCATTGGACAAGTCAACAACCTTGGCATGCAGGTAAATTGTACTGCGTTTAGTGGTCGTAATTGTTGAAATTTTGCATCATACAGTGATGCAAAATTTCACTTAGTCGTTGTATTTTTAACGGTTACATATGAATATTTGTTTTCATGGTAATGTATTATCATTTGAAATTTAGTACGTTTTTTTTTTTTTTTAATAAAAACTCAATATCGACATACTGAAAACAATCGCGACGGTAAACACTTTGGGTTCGTTATGACTGCCGCTGTCATTTTGTTCATCTAGACGTGTACATAAGCACGTCGAGTGCCGCGTCAGTCGCCGGTTACCGACACCGTACTTCCCGTTTATTACGCGTCAGTCACCGATGCCCGACACAACGTGTCGTTCCGCCGCGACATTGAAGTTGGAGTTTTCATCGAAAATTTATTCGGTCGGCTTAATTTTCATATAACTCGGTACTATATTATTAATGTAAAACATAATTTAACGTGAAATGTTAATGGATTTTATTAAAGGTAGTGTTGCGGCTTGCTTTGCTCTACCACTATACCGGCGCGCAGCCTGAACGGGCGTTTCCTTTTAAAATTGCGTTGGCACTTATCTTGTTAATACTATTTTCTTTAATTATGTCAACGTTGCGATATTAACACCGAAGTAGAATACACTTGAAAGGTATTCAATGTTGTCATTATATTAAGTAAAACTATTTAAAAAGATTCATTTAAATTTACACCGCAACTGTTATTATTTTTAATTATTTTTTATGATAGATTGATAATTGAATTAAGCTATGTTAAAGCGTTTGACTTACGATTCCGAAATAAATTGCAACTAACGTGTTAAAATACTTTGATTTATCATTATAATAAACTTTGACCATATAAATAAAACTGTCAATTAATAAAAAAAAGCATTATTAAAATAATGAAAACACCCATTTCATTAATTACGGCAATAGTATATCTCAAACGTAAAATTATAGTGGCGTTATAATGAACTCTCAACTCTTTTTTAAATTTCAATGATTCGTGAAGATTTTGTTTAAGCGATTTACTACCTTAGTGATCTTTTATATATTTGCACCACATATTATATACTTGCAAGCTTGTTACGTACGCTTTAGTTGGTTATATATTACATAAGTGCTTTAGTATTTACTTTTACGTTGGTTGGGTGCGGGGGTTAACTTTTAAGATAAATAAATAAATATTCGGCACATTTTTTCACACACAGCACTCCGATCCCGAGATAGGTAGCGAAGCACCTGTAGCACGAGCTATTAGAGACCGATATACATACGTAGATATATTTAAATGAATACTTAAATAAATACGTATAAATAACCAGACACGCGACAAGCACGAATGTTCATCACATGAATGGTTGTACAGAGCGGTGGATCGAACCCGCGACCGTATCAGAGGCAGGGTTATTACCATTACACGAACGGGTCACTCGAAGTTAGAAAGTTTGTCGATACGTTGGTACAAGATTCTCGACGACATCTGTGTGTGTGTGGTTCTCATATACGGGTATTTACCGATAAGACATCACAAAATTAACCATTTGCATCATTCGAATTGTTTGAATATAAAGAAGAATGATTGTTATTCAATAATCATTTCATCTGATACATTAACACTGGATTTACCGGACCAGTCATTTTGACTGGACGACCCTATATTAGAAGTTACATATACTTATATGCGTTTGAATTTTTATTTTTTTATACATCTGGCAGCATTGTTTTACATGTTTTATTGCGAAACGGGAAAAATATGAATGCAATAATGCACAAAATTATTACAGACACGAAATGAAAACCATAAAAATGTGTCGGTAAATCTACTGTTAACATCGCAACGTATCATCAGTTCTATTACAATTGAAATAGTAATTATTTCATCTAATTAAGTTTCCTTCGGGCTCGGCATCGCTCACGTGATGCCGCAGGTGTTGGTCTACGGCAGACATAATTAAATTGCGGCTGCGGGCATCGGGATGTCACTTTATTCTGGTACATTTTATTAATTAACATTAAATCGATCCGTAATAATTTTTTTCGAGTCCCGCGACGTCTTTGATGAGACGTGTTTGTGTATAAAGAAAAAATTTCATCGTCAATGTTTCACGGTAACCGCATATTAGCCGGCTGGTCTTTAACTTTGTTTGTCACTTTATTGGTATAAAATAAAATGAATGGTGTCCGCCCACATGCTATGATGGGCACGGGTTCAGATTTAAAAATCACTGAAGTGTGATTATGAATTTAACATATTACTATCTCAATCATCACAGTATATAGTCTGATTGGCCATCCCAACTTCATTTCGAAGATGGCATCCTAGCTAGCAGATCTTACAACTTACAACAATAATGTTCACAGACATGTGATGTAGGAGGGCTAAGTTAGTCTCCAATTCTGAGTCGTACAGAGATTGAAAATTGTAATAACTGGGTCTATTATAAAGTTCCAGAAGACTTGTTACGTTTCTTTGTTATTACCGTTTAAACCGACCAATATAATAATTTTCTTTTTATCGATTTTAGGCTGCTTCTTGGCCTCGATTACACTCGGTCTTAAGTGACAAAGAGGCCGTAGACGGTGACGCGTGTTCGCCCATCATACATCTGACTCTTATGTATATAACTGGCGAAACACAGCTACGCTGTTATAGTGGCGAACCGACATTGAGGGTGCTAGCTAGTCAAGCGGGTTCGAAAAAACCTTACTTTTATTTAAACTACTGCTTTGAATTCGAACCCGGAATCTTTGCAGTACAAGGCAAACAGTAAACAACACTGCACAAGCAGTCAAAAAGCATTTCTATTAATATCTGTATGCGTGTGATGATGGGTAACGATTTGGGTTATCTTGTAATAGAACGGACTGAACTAATAAGTGTCAGGCCCGCACAGATCCCAATGAGATTGTTATACGCGATTCATAAAATCCTGATTGGCATTTCTTATTTTATTTTATTGTGTCGTTGATTTCAGCACGGATAAGCTTGTGTGAATAAATTATATTTCACGTTGTTTTGTTTGTTTTTAACGTATTTCACTCATACTCCGCCTAATACGAGCGTTGCATGATGATTATTATTTTTTTTTTTCATTCAATCATTCCGTCCTCCATCATTTTCACATTCGTTTTTGGAAGGCCATGCGAACGTACACACGGCCTGTCCGAAACGGAATAAGTCATGTAAATAGATATTACAGTCGGTTCATGAGTTGAATTAAAAAAAAAAATACAACGCCGGTGTCATCACGTACACGATTAATCGCTCCTGTTATTATTCTCTAGCGGTGAAAGTATTTATCCTTTCTCGCTTATCTATTAAAAATAAAAAGGTGTCTGACAGAGAATGCTTGTGCAATTGTTGAATCACATTCCCTCTGCGGAAAATCTTACCTCTTAATAAATACATAATTTATATTTCACTATAAACCACTCATCCAGCCACAGCTTAACAGAGCGATGATTGTTTTACACAATTATTTTTTTAGATATTATTAAAGGATTGTAAGAGATTCTCAATAATTTAATGGCCCCCCCTCATAAGATCTGTTCTGTTCTTTTGAATTTTTAGCGGCGTGGAAAAATGACACGCCGCACAAACACCGCCGAAAGTTGCATTCCATTTTGACGTCTTTGTCATTATAAATAATAATAATAATAGTGATGATGACACATCCAGTAATGATTAAACGAATGATTAACCGTAATATAACGTAAGAGTGTTTGACGCGCTGCGGGAATTTATGAATTGACTATATCATTTTAATAAGTTGCGTTTAACTATATATTATGTGGATGAAATCAACAGTCGTCGCCAGAGACAAGCGTTAGCGCTGCGCAAAACTCACAGCCGTTACCACCTGAGCCGGTCGTGAAGGAAACAAAGAGGTGGAAAGGGAAGGCGTCTAAGCCATCTGACATTAAGAGAACAAAGAAAGTCACTATTGACGGTTAGATGAAACGCAGCGTCAACTGTGTGCAGCCGATGCGTCGATAACTATCTATCGATAGTCACACCACGATGGCGTATGTATAAATCGTACACTGTAAAATTTAAAATGGAATGAATCAAAATTGTCTAACCATTTAAGTTTATATAATTACGTAGGCTACAGCACCGTTCACGCGTATATTTAACTATGAAATTGTTAGTTAATGAACATCAGTAACTATGTGTCATTGTTAGGAATAATCAAACGATTATTATATATTAAAAAAAAAAAATAAAGAAATACATCAGAAAAGTAAGAATTGAACAGAATCGCTAATATCTATAAGTGCGTATTTTAAACATAAATATTAAAATATGTGTGTTAATGTTTGGATAAATATATAACGCTATCAAATGATTGACATTATCGCATAGAAAGTAGATTTAGTTTGCCAAATAAAAACTATCGTCTGTTATGCATTTATTGTACCGAGAAATTTATTTGACAGTTATAGTATTACAATGTGTATGTAAAATTAAGTTAGGTTTAATCGAAACGAAATCTCAAAAAATGGTAAAAGATTTAAATGGGCATTATTGTATAATGTTTACAGGCTAATGTGGTATCGTTAATTTACTTCGATTACGCGCTTTATGTTAAATTTACCGCTGTTATACTATTATGTTGCGTTTATCGTAGTGTTTAAAAATGCTTTGGCATATATAATTCATAGC
Source organism: Pharmacophagus antenor (assembly GCA_018245475.1). Lineage (NCBI taxonomy): Eukaryota > Metazoa > Arthropoda > Insecta > Lepidoptera > Papilionidae > Pharmacophagus > Pharmacophagus antenor. Next base: position 9,075 of record DWQX01003110.1, read on the forward strand.
ATGTAATGTTATATTTAATGAATAAAAAATTGCATTAAACGTTGGTTGCATCATTTAGTTTCACAATCACACTGTCGTTGATTATTTACTGGTGACATTTAAAATTTTCTCATAATTTCACGTAGAGTGAAGCTTTTATTAATTAAGACTACTGAATCAAGGTAAAGTAAAAGTTGAATGAAAATTATGCGTATACGCTACCCGCAAATATGTACGTAAGCACGCACGCGCGAACGCAATCGTTCTTTTGTGGATGCATTCATGTACTCTTACAATCATTTAGATATGCATGCGCACATGGGTGTTTGCGCATATAAATTCATGAACTGATGCTTCTGCGAACGCATGCATTGCATTAATCGTTGGAAAATGTTGGAGCAAGTTGGAAAGCGATAGAAAACTGCTATTTTGATATTTTTAGCCTGGTGTTACTCGTACGTGGCTGAAACTCTGTGCTGCTTGGAGAAGTTCAAATAGTAAATAAATTTATATTTAAAAAAAAAAGGCAACGTATTAATTTAAATAAAATTCGATAACATTTTGTGGTGACCAATTTCAAAATAACTTAAAAAAAAAAGACTATTTTAATGAGAAAAGAAAATTAAAAATGAATTTTAAAACAATATTCGATTGAATGCTAGTTATATGATGTGCGATAAAGCGATATAAATAAATAGATCTCATACATATAAATAAAAAAATAACTCGCCAACACCTCCGGAAAGAATGTAATATTATGGTAATAAGGTCATGGTTTTTGGTAATCAGTGGTATAATGTAATCTTAACCCAAATGTAACTTTCTTCACACACTTACTAACAGTAGTCTTTAAACAATATTGAGGATGTACTATGAATATGCATTCATTAAAGTTACAAGTGTTGAAACAAGTGTAGACATCACATACTCGTCGCTGTCTTTCTATAACTCTCTGTAGCCATGGTTGTAAAACGGCGTCTAAATGCGATAAATTCTTTCTATACATACATGCGCATATACTTAGATCAAATGCGCATGCGTAATGTAGTTATATGCGCGCATAATTTATTAATATGCGCAACATATTATCTTTAAACTAATGTGAAAAAAAAAAATTTCAGTTCAAGACGGTCGTGGAAATAAACCGCACCGAGAAAGTGCGGTCGGCGGTCCTTCAATATCTGGACCTTGATTTAGGTCCACCGAAGTCGTCCGAGATTAAGGTAAACGAGAAATATATATAATTTATGTATATGTTATGGTCAGTTTCATTTGTCCAGACACGAATCGATGAATAATAAATAATATGTGCGACAAGACAACAGTCTTTGTGCTGACCTTGATATTGTAACCTTATTATAGAGTTCGAATTTCGCTCTATTTATTCGAGAAAATGTTACATTTATTATGCGCATGATCAAGCTGGCCGTTTGTTTCGAATCGTATTGCCTCCGTTAGACACTGTCCAACTGATGCAGATTTGTATACATCTAAAATATCCGTTAGGTCTACGACTTTTTTTCTTTTCTATTCTTAATTCAAATTTAATGAACGAAAGATGGTAGCATAATCTATAAGTTTTCTTTTGAACCCGTAAGGCCATATGACGTGCAGTAATAGTAGTAATATCCCTTCGGCAGGACGTGAACGGGAAAGTGATTCCGTTAATACACGGCATGACCGCGGAAGCGCTGGAGGCTAGGTCCGCTTACAAAACCGTCGACTTCTTGAAGACCGAAGCGTTCAACATAACACGCCAGGACGCGGAGGCTTCCAGGGCTGTCCATCACTAAGCACACCAGCCGGAACTGCTGCACATACTGGCTGCTAGTGGTATGTCGTTGGAGACGCAGGCTCTACGTTCGTTAGTTCATATATTTATCGTTCTATGTCTATGATACGATATTGTCACATCATCAGCATTGTCATTAAGCTCGTATAAATTTGTTGTTCTAGCGTAGGTAGGAATTTCATGGTAGCAGTATTATTTATATACATATAAAAAAAAATTTCACTGTCATATTCTTAGGCGGTTGTTTAAGGGATTAACTTGAAAGTTTATCTGAAATGCTTGTTAAGATTTACGTACGCCAGATTGCTTGTAACTGATCCTTCGTATCAATGTTGTCAGTGGATGTGTTACCATTAATTACATTTAAGCGTATTCATGTATCAGGATAAAAAAAAGCCTGTGTACTTAGGTATGATGGAAGTTATACTTCTTTGGCATTTAAGTAACGACTTGATTTAGACCCGATAGTACTTAAGGAGTTTTGCTCTTGCCCGTGGAAAATCGTGACATTATTCTCTTCTCTGCAACCTTATTTAAAACTCTTTCCTTACAATGTCCTTTCTATTTTTCTATGATAGATGTCGTCGCAAATTATGTATTCTCTCACTACCCCTTTTCTATTTTCTAACAAATATTTTCCAAAAATTTCTCGTTTGAAATTCTATCCATCTATTCCGAAATTTAAATAGCGTGAAACGCTATTGCAATACATCAAAATGGGAATCTTTTTAATATTTTGGGTGTCAAAATCGATATAATATTGTTTGTAATTAGTTGTTATATGTAAGTTATGACCTCTTTTCTTTAACACGCCTAAAGATGTATAACTTTGGAATAACTAAAAGCGTTAAACTCAAATCATCACGACACACTATCGCATTAGATTCTCTTTCGTTGTTTCACTTATTTCTTTCTTTCACATCGTCTCATCGTATCTTGAATGTAATAAATGCGAAATTTCACGAACAGAGCTTACTCAGTTTTAGCATCTGCGATACGTTTGATCGACACAACCGATAAATGTATCGGATTTTTGTCGAATTAAAATCTTTCCATTACAACATACGACTGATCATTTAACTCTGGCGCTATATTAAAAATCCACTATACACACGTAACTTTAAAATAGAAACGAAATCATATTTTTGTAAATTTTACACAGAGTCCTAGAGTGAATTTACTGGCACAAGTCATCGTGGATTATTAGGAGAAGAATAAGCCCAACGCCTTACAACTCTTACCACTATCAGCTCAACACGCGTTCAGCTTGACACAAAAAACACCTTCTGCCACGTCTCCTTGTGTAATTCGCGCAAATCGGAAAAGAAAAAAATTATACAGAATATGTAACAAAAACAAAAAAAAACATTTTTATAACTTATACAAAATTTTTTGGGAACAATATTTTAAATTGATATACACTCACTTTATATTCTATTTACACTTTATATACATTTATATTCTATATAATTCCTCTCTTGATTGAAATCGTCGTGTCCGACACAGTTCATAGTACTTTTGGATACATTTACCAAAACGATAAAGCATTCGTATTTTTTTCTCTGGGCGTAAGTTATTTTTACGGTACTAATGTTATGATAAATATTTATCAGGTCGTTCACACGTTATAAGAAAAAAAATTATTAATAACTTTCCAGTTGGTTTCTTATTAACCTTGACCGTAAATTGACATTTGCATATACGTACAAGTATTGAGTTTGTATTTTGTTTTATGCATATCAACAGATAATGTTTCCCGCGGTAATATATTGTTCACATCATCACTAAACACCTTGTGCCGAGATGTAAACTTACACAAATTAAAATAAAATCTGTTGGTTTGTATACAAACTGTTATGTAGTGAATAATTAAAAAAAAAAAACAAATTATAAAATAAAAGTATTTGTACAGTAGACTTCAAAGTTGTAATAATCATTAAACAGTAACTGGTTATTTATAGAGTATTTACATTATCCATCAATTGCCGGATTATAGGCTTATAGAGCGAATAGGGCATTCTAGTTTTATTAAGATCGATTTAGAGCACGAATCGGGCAGACTATTTTAATAACATCGATTTAGAGCACGAATCGGGCATACTATTTTAATAACATCGATTTATAGCACGAATCGGGCAAGACTATTTTAATAACATCGATTTAGAGCACGAATCGGGCTAGACTGTTTTGGTAACATCTAGTTATAGCACGTATCGGGCAACATTGTCTTAAAATCGTTTCAGAGCACGAATGATATGCAGCTGTATTTGTAGTGTAAGGTTCCGAATGTCGTGTAAATTAGAATAAATTTCTTTATATATTATATTAATTAAAAAAAAGCTTAGAACATCTTTTCGCATGCGTTGTAAGCGGCTATGATAAATTAGTATTACACGTTTAGCTTATGTCCTTGTTGCTTTATAAAATTTATCGTTGAAAAAAAAAACAGCCCAAAGAAATAAATTAAGTGCATAGATTAAGCTTCATCGGGAAATTGAGAATTGTTTAAAAACATTATTAAAAACGATTTTTCGATGTTGTCGCAATCGATATAGCTTTGTAGATTATTTATGTCGCATATTTCTTTCGTCATATTTTATAGGTAAGGTGTTAGGTTTTAATATTTATTGAGACGGCGTAATGTACTTTGACGGCGTAGTGCAAAGCGAAAGCGAGCTAAGTAGTTGATTAGTTAAGTCTACATAGTATATAGATTATAGTACGTAAGCGCGATGTGGCCAGGCACGTCGCACTGGATTACGAGGACACGTCATTTCGTCACAGAATGATAGCAATCGCGGTGACGCGCGCTGTTTTAGAAAAACTAAAAACATCATCAAGAATGAAGTTCGTACGCTTCTTTTAATGACAAACGTAATTTAAAAAAAGACGGTATTTTTCTACTATATTGTTTTCTTTTTATAACTCTGTATAATCCAATTAACGTATATATGCTACAGGAATAAGTTTCTTTTGTTGTTTTATAAAAACTTTTCAATTATTGATGCGGAAAAGTTTGTTACATTATCAGTTACTACCGGCTCTCTACCCAAGTTGCTCAATTAACTGTTGTGTGTTAAGTAAAGAGAGATATAGATTGATAGACAAATAGAGAGAAAGTAAAAGAGATATATAAATTTAGTAGAATAGAAGGCGCGTAACGCATTTCTGTTAAGTTTTCTAGTTTTCGCGTTTAGGAACTTCGTCGCAATAAACTGCGCATCACGCAATCGTTATGGGCGGGGCGAAACGGTTACGTACGTATACGTGCTGGCTCTTTGCGTCACTGTTATTAATGTAGTTTAGTGTGTCAGTTGTGAGTGACTGCTGTTAGTTTTGTATATACTTATGATCGGTTACATTATAATAGGTATGCCTTACGCAAACTTGCGTCACTAGAACGCGAAGGTTAAGCGCTGCATAATATTTGATTCGACTGAAAAAAAAATATTATTCAAAAATAAATTGCCTTTCAACATCGGTCTGTTTCCAAATAACGCACTCAAAGATTATTTATATGGAATTATTATAAAGTTTTTTTAGATTTAAGTGTTGTTAATCGGCATGACCAACACTCTCCCCCCTTTGCCCCCTGTTTGTCTTACTCGGATTTTTTTTAATTTTTTCGTGTCTAGCGTTATAATTGTTTTTTTTTACTAACGTCGTTAACAAGACTGAAAATGTTTATTCGGATATATTTTGAAAGATAATTGATTAACAATATTTGATCTTGATAACAGTTTATTAAAATTAATATTATTAGGCGTACGTTTGCAATATTATTGAGACATAAGTAATAATTTTAAATCAGTATTAAAATTTATTAAACGGATAATCTTTTATATAAACTCATACAAAAAAATATGTCTATTTAAAGAGACCATGTATTTTGCGTGTACTTAAAAACTTTGTATTATATAAAACATTCCTCTCGACGTTTATTTTTATGCTAGTGTTAGGCGTCATCATAAATTTAAATACACATTAAAAAAAAAAATTCCCGGTGGACATAAACTGTTAAACATTTTTGATAAAAACTTTTATAAACTTTAAAATGAATCAATTATTATTTTCCATTTCTTCGTTTTTTAAATCTATTTATATCTGGCTTCAATGACGTCGGCGTATTATAAGCAATGTAAAGTAAGTTATTACTGGACAGTGGACGGGAGGCGGTAATATCTATGTGTGGATGTCCGCGTTTCCACAACAGAACGTGGCGTGTGCACCGTAGTGCGTCCGACGTCGTGAAGTCAAACGCTGCTCAAGAAATTCTACCTTCGCACAAAACGGTAGCCGGGACCCGGGTCCGTCGCGTGCATCGAACGGGGATCGATTAGGATAGCTCTTGAACGACAATATGGCAGCGTTCGTGCTTAATAGGGGTTGCGACAATTATACTAAGGTGAAACCGGTTTTAACCAGTTAATACATTTATAACTTTATATTCATATCAATTATATGAATTGATGTAAAAATTTCACGATCATAATTTCGTACAATGCACTCGTATATAACTGAACGTAATTGTGAAATATATCTTAATATTCCGTATAAATTCTTTTCATACTATCGAACGCGTTGAGAACAATATGTCCTTTTCATGTTATGAAACACTAGGTAAATGTTTAAAAGATTCATGCCAATGTTTTCTGCCGCCCTAAATAACGGTACAGCGTAATGCATAAAAATGTATGTGCAAGTATTATGCCAGTACAGCCAGAACAGTCGGACGCAGAGTACTTCGGGGCGTGGTCACCCGAGTTACAGTTGTTTCCAGAAGAGAACGTAAAGACGCATCAACTGATGACAACTTAAACCAGGGATCCCCAAACTACTTTGAACAAGTGACCCCTTTTCCAACATGAACTGTTACCTCGGACCCCATGGCCAAATTACCTAATTTTAAGATTAACGCCCTACTTCATTATGGTCCGCTAACTTAAAACATCTGCCACAGTGTTATTTTTCATTCTGACTTAGGTCAATACAAGCAAACTTAGGTCGTCACTTTGGGAATCCCTTAAGCGATGAAACGCAAACAAAAATTGTGCACTAAATAAACAGTTTCACTAACAGTTGACGTTCTGTAAATGTTACAGCAATAATTTTCTGTCCACGTGTTAGACACGTCGCCGGTGTTCCGGTAGAAGAAACATCTCGACGTGCGTGGCACGACTTTCCATCGCAACTGGTTAAATACGTATCTATGTCTTGACTTATATTTTGTGATGTAGTTTCAAGAGTTATCACTAATCATCCATGACATAGTACTCTTGACGTGCACCGACCAGCGGTACGGGCCCGGTCCTCGCGATGGCTACAGCACTGAAGACCAAACTAATAATTATTAAAGTAAAATCGCACCCCTTTGTACTGATAAAATAAGCAATAAAGTGTTTTTTATAACTATTTACAAATATCATAAGAGTTAATTGTACTATCGTTTATTTTCTCCGTTTCGTTTTGGGGGGACGCATTGGAGAGGAATACAAAAAACGGATTTATAGAGAAAGAAAAAAAAATTGATTTGACATTATTGAAACCAAACAAGTTGAAATTAATTTATCTTACTTTTAATTTTAATCTAACCATTGATTTTTTTTATGTGAATATGTATGTATGTGTATAGTACGTGTAATTGTAAAATAAGTGTAATATGTAATAATAATCGTGAATTAAGTTTAAATGGTTAACATATATCAATTAATCGATTTTTCAAATGTTTAATATGGCTCAATTGTTGTATAGCCAAGCTTGAACACATTCGATTGGATGCACTTGTTCTTCTAATTAATGCGTTATCGCGCAGCTTACATGTCACCCCACCTCAGTTCTGATCGAGTATTTAACTCACACGACAACATGTGAACGTCACACACAAATACACATACTCTAACACACATACACATAACGCTATCTCCCAGTTGTTTATCACAGATTGTTGCCTATTTACAATAGCAAACGATAACCTCACACCGAGCGGTCAAACAACCAGTGATATTTTAAATATGGTTAAAAAATAATTTTAGACATGTATCATCCACCCATTTCCATAATAATTGTTCGCGATTACCCTCTAAGATCTTGTATACATTGTGATATATTTGCAGGATGATTGATTAACCTTTATAGCACTGTAAATTAGCATTAAAAAAATATCCTTTGGACAGTGTATACGTTCACTAATAAATTGACTGAAGTCATATTAAGAATTTATCATTAACACATTAGGGATGCTTAAATATTTCGTAAGGTCTTATATACAACGGGGTAAATAACTATTAGCAACAATTTAAATCTTAAACTCACCTTCGATCCGGGATAAGATTTAACAAGACCTATTTATACCATATATATTTATATGTATATATACTATCATTGGATTAATCATATTTAAAATACGACATCGGGCACATACACACTAGGGTACATAGCAAATAGGTCTACTGGGATTTTTATTGTTTAGATTATTATTGTTTGTATTTGTTGGTTTATGCATTATTTTACTATATTATTACACTTTTAGTATTTTAGGTTGAAAAAAAAACTTAGTGAGGGTAGTTATTAAACGCACTAGCTAGTTTTTTTTTTGTTAAATGTATTATTTCGTGATGCAATTGTATTGTATAACAGTATTTTAAGATATAAATATTCTCAGATGGTCACCGCATAACCTTGAAAATTAGTTATATACATATAATATATTAAGTGTTTCCTATTATACAAATAAAAATAGACTTAAACCATATATTATGTATAAGTTACTATTGCTTAATTCTTACTTATCTGTATGCTAGTGTTGACAGTTTATGAAGTTATTTATTATAGTGGTAACTTTTTTATTACAACACAGTTAAACATTTACCAGAATTGTAACCATTTAGCATTGTTCTAGTATTAAATTAATATGTATGTATTTGAACTATATGTATAAAGACACTTGGAATGTGTAAGTTATATAAAAGCGCATGTACTTTATAATACTATATTAGGATAAGTATTTGGGTAAATCTAGATTGATATGCACATATAGACACTATTGGGTTTGCTTCATGGTATGCAATTATATTAACCGCAATACAATTTCTTAACTATTTCACACAAACGAAAACGCTTTAGACCAGTGTTTCCCAACCTATTGTCATTGTCTCATGTCCCAGTTTTGAGTAGAAAATGTTTCTATGTCCCCCTACAATGAATTATATTAGCTATTTTTTTAGGGTCTGATTGCCCCTCTAAGGGGCCTACACCCCACTTTGGGAAACACTAACTTAGACCGATCGAATAGACATATTTTAAAGGTACAAAATTTTGAAAGGAATCATTAATCCTATATATTTATGGTATATTTAATATTCTACTATACGGTATCCTATTCAATTTTAGCTTTGAATGTATTAATCGAAATTATTTATTAAATTTTTTTGAGCTATTATTGTTTTGTAAATGTAGTTCTTGTTGCAATTAAGGCGGTATTTGGCAAAATCCTAAGTCGTCTAGTGTCAGTGTGAAATAACGTGTTTGTAAGCTAAACCAGTACCTTATGTAGTGTATTTATAACTTGTAGTGTCGACCTATATGAATTGCATTTTTTTTCCCCGCCGCCCCCCATCACCTTCCCGCCACCCTCCCATAACTAAATATTGTCGGCTTTATATTAGGTATTGCATTGTTATAATTATACCAATATGTAATTGATTCGCTGCCATTTGGAGATTCATTTGCGAATGTGTATAGTGAAACGAAAATAAAATTAAATTAAAACAAGTTTGTTTTATTTATTCGTCATCATTTTAGTGCTTTAATTATATTACGTAATTAATGAATAATTGTAAGTTGTATAGTATATATGCACAATTAATTAGTTTATTTGTGATTATCTAATGCGATTAATAGTAATTAAAAAAAAATCGACGTAACACAAATTAAATAAACACAAAACCGGAATTTGTACTAGCCTTTTAAAGTATAAATAAATTTTATTTATTTAATTAATTTCATTATCAACACACTTCAAAAGTATAACATGGTTGATTTATGATACATTACTTCCAATCAGCAGAAATGATACATATACACATATATACATATTATAAATATGATCTATATGCTTTTTACTATATATCTTTTAGTATAGACTGCAATAAAGGTGACCTATCAGCAGTAATTTAGTCGCAATAATCATAAGCGACATATTGTATATATTATAT
>DWQX01003111.1:0-19051 GCA_018245475.1 Pharmacophagus antenor
CGATATAATAGTTATTTATTTCTATTGTCTTTGTGGCAAGTGATATCACAGATCTATTTAACAATAAGGCACATTGTATTGCAGACAGTTAATACGTAACGATAAATTCCAAACAAAAAAAAATATGTACGATAATAAATGATGATGTTAAAAATCGTAAGATAGGCCTAACAGAAATATCTATGAAATCAAGTAGAAAAAATTATCAAAGGGCTAAGCAGATAATTTTTTATAAAACATTAACGTTCGGAACATAAAAAAAAACTTTGATGATCCCACCGATACAATCATTAAATTTATAACATTTCTTTTTTTTTTTGCACAGTGGGTGAAAATAAAGATCTTCGGAAAAGCAACTTATTTCGTATCACTATTGCTTCAACTTTACGATCGTTTAAGGAAAAAAAAAGGTACAAACGTAAAGACGTCATCGCGACGGATGTGAGGCTATCAAATTTGTATTCAAGCCGTTGCCACAGGCTTAAACTGTAAATAGCGTTGCGCTGTACTACTATCGTAAAGAAATCGAAGCGTATACGACTTTTTCACTCCATGACTCGTGTTGCGGACGCAAGGAAATGGCATATATGAACGAAATAATAGTATTACCTATTACGTATAAAGATATCTGTCAACAAAAAAAAATAATTGTCTAGTAATGCTTAAATTACTGTGTACATTTGTATAAGCATTTAAAATTAGCTTTTGCGGTTAAATAGAAGCTAATTACTACAGTCGAAATTGGACCACATATGTACTTTTGACAATCAGTGTTGGTAATAGATAGATGACAATTGTGTCTATTGTTCGATTTAAATGTGTTTATGTTTTTTTACATATTATAAGAAAAAATATATAACTCTTCTTAAAGTTACCGAAGTCAAATCTCGTGCACTATAAAAAGAGTCGCAAAGTTCCTTTTGCGTAATAATACTAAAACTAAAAAAATCCCGATGTCATTGTCAGAAACGATTGCTCGTTTAATAATAGATATATACGTGTTTGTCTCATACACATTTTTTTTACTATAACTCCATTAATGCACTCGTATATTGAAATCCTTTTCAGCACGCAATCGACTCGAATGCAGACAGTCGCCTACTTGTGTATGCATTAAAGATACAATTGTGGCGCCAAATTAATTTCTATTTTTTATTTTACACTTGTAAAACCGATTATAAAAAGTATTTGAAATGAGGTAATGTTTGAAATAAAATTATGAATAAATACAAAATCAATCTTTCCGACATTTTGGTTGAAGTTTTTTTTAATCTGTAACTTTATTTTTCCTATAAACAAAAAGAATGGTCACAATCCTTCAACTTGAATGAAAAATGTATAGGTGGACAATGTAACTTTCATATTTTCCCGAACATAAGTTTAGAATTTCTTTTTACTTTTTATTGGACCAATCAAGAGATATTTTAAACAATAGAAAAAAAATTGTAAAATGGTATTTAACGCGATATATAAATTATTTCAAGTGAATTGTAGTGAGTACATGAGATGTCGATGATTAAAATTGCACTTACGTGTACTTGCCACAGTATTCGCCAATCGAAGTACTGAACCCACACAGGCATATGGACTTACAACGTAAATTCATTAACCAATTATTTTTAATGTACATTGTTTCTATATAAAAGCTACGATAAGAAATGTTTTTTACATTATTATTATTATTACATAATACGCCTGGTTTTATGTAACAGTTTAAATTCAACATGTTTATGCAACAATATTAAGTCTATGGCCTTAAGACGTTAGTATTATCTGGTACATTTATTTCCTTGTCGATAATAACATGGAATCTAAAAATGGGACACGTATTTTACATAATGCTCTTTTAAAATCGAATATGGGGCAGACATCTCTAAGTTGTTGATAATCCATGCATTAGGACGAATTGTTCCGTCTTTCATAATGTGAACAGTAAAAAATTGGAATAACCTGTCAGCGTCAGAGTTACCATCCAGATATGACGAATGGGCCTTTAAGAAGAAAGTGAACAGACTTGTTATAGATTAGTCAGGTCTCCCATCATAGTCAACAGTAAACACTAATCTGTGTAATTATAAAACACCTACTTTAAACCCTAATGGATGTAATTAAAGGTGTATCATACGATTTTTATGATATAATTTTTACAAATGACTCTCCTGTTTCTTGTCTGTAATAATCAAAAGATGGTAAATATTAATAACAAGACGTTGATATACGTTTTCAAGATTTATCTTATGAGTTCTTAAAAGGATCTAAGTTAAATTTTATATAAATTTCATATTCCAATATATACAGTAATAAAAAAAAGCGGCAATAAAGCTTAGGTTTCAAGACCGCTGAGGAGTCAATAAACGCGTTTGTTAGTCGATAAATATTTATGAATCTCATTCCAGGCGCTTGATGAGGCGCCTTCTAGAATGGCATACTAAATCACGAATCACGAATGCAGAGTTCTAAATATGTACCTGAATTTCAAATTCAGTTGAAAGAAATACAATAATAGGAATTCCCTATAGCGCACAAGATACAACAAGAGCAAGAAAGTTAACTGTATAATTACATTGGTTTTTTGAAATTCAACTGCTTTCATACGGCATTGCGGCTAATTGTTTACTTTATAACATGCAGGTCCTAAGTTTGATGCTAGACCCGAAAGTGCTAGAGTTCGTGTAGCGGCAATGTTTTTCCAAGTCTGGTAAGCGCTCTAATAATCAATATACCGTTATAACCGTAGTTTTGTTAAAATTATAGATTCAACAAAACTACATCCTGGGAGAGCACGCTTCGCTTATCTTCGGCTTCATTGTTACATTACATCGTATTAAATTGAGGTTAAATGTTAACTGGTAATCAACAAAAAGATTATACATTAAGAAATATTGAGGTACATATTTAGTGGTGAAACGACTTAGGGAAGACCTACTGCTGTTTTGATGATATACGTATCATACAAGAATTGACAAATATTCAATTGAAATTCGAATGTTACTACATGGAAACATAGTCGAATGCGAATCACGTATAACGTAGTGCAAGTTATTCGCTCATTGTGTGAACTGCAACATAAATTGGAAGACACGTTCAGCTATTTAATGGTAATGAGCTAAACATTAATATGAAATTACGGAAATTTTATAAAAAATTGTTTATTTTTCACGTCATGCATAAAGCACACATTCGCGCGTACCTCCGTTATTTTCCACGATGGAAGCATGAAACCTTTTTATGTCTCTTATCATTTTATTTCGCATTAAGTGCCGCGTCGATGCCAATTTTATTATCGGAATATTGTTAATACTTGACACGGTTACAGCTCAGGGAAATACTTTTTGAAACATCTAGTTGGCAAGTCAGTTATATGAAAACGAATAATTTGTTAAAGAATTTATTTTATTGTCAATGGGGCTATCTATTTGACCTCAATTACCACATGATATTAATTGACAATGAAGCATTAGACGGTGACGTGTGGTCGTAGAGACAGACAACAATTATTCCTTATTTGCAACATAACATCTGGTACATTTTCATTTTTTTAACGGGAAAACCATTCACAATTCCTTAATAGTTGCGTCACAAAAGGTTCTGTGGAATTTTGAGACATTGAAAACTTACTAATTTGATGCTCTCAGTTCTTTGGGTTAAATAAATTAACATTTTATATATTTGTATATAATGTTTATTTAATGATAAGTAATCTTTTATATAGATTGCTCTTTTAAACGGGTGGAGGTATAATGGAAACATTGCTTGAAGGATTGACGGCAGGTGGGAGTGGCGGTAATGTCCTCGAGTGGCGGCCAGTAGACGCTGTGTAGGTTACCCACAAAATTGACCAACGATCTGTAGAATATGTCAGGAGCATACTGGGTGTAGGGAGTGCAAAACCAATTGATATGGAGATTCTTAAGGGTGGCCTATATCTAGCGAAGTGCGTTTATGGGCTAGTGATGACGTTTCTTTACGTTAAACTTGAAACGGAATCTAATTAAATGCTTACAATAAAAGAATTCGAGTATTTGGACGCAATTGTGTTCATCTTGAACCGTTAAACAAATTCATATTGTCCGCTTCTAGAATGTTATGAGGACATTAAAATTGTTATATTACAAAACCGTAATACAGTACAGAAACCACACGTAAATGTCGAATAATTCATGCGTTACGATGGCGCCGACAATTCCCGTATTCCTGTCGCTATAAATTTTGAAATTTTTAATTCCTTTATCATCCGAAAGCATTCTGCTCTTTGTTGGTTACCGGGGTCCGAACTCAATGCCCATGCGGATTAGGACGCGAATGGATCTAACGCCCTAATGGCTTAAGCGTAATCCTGTGTACGAAAGGCCCTTGTTATTAAAGTAGGGTCTCCTATATATATATCTTACATTGAATTGTTAAGTTTATTTACTATGTAACATATGGTTTTATGTTGATATTATTGGGTATTGGCCTAATTCTTGTTCAAAGGTTTGCTCGATCCTAGTCATAAAGATTAAAGAATTCGTGATATGTATCCGTAACTTAGGTTTATTAATGAAAATGAAGTGAGGGATACATTTAAAAAAAATTATAAAAAAATCTACAAAAAAAAAAGTCACTATTTAATTAAAAATGATTTTTGTAGGATTTATTTAATATGGTGTTTGGGAATCATTTTTACGAACGATTAAACATAATCTGTTTTTAAAAATATATTTAATACAGACTATATACGTTAAATAAATTCGTAGCATTCGTGAAATTATGAACACTAAAGTACAAACGTATCGTATGACAGCGGGTGTAAAACCTTAATAGAGACATTCTAAAAGCTTTACGTTCATAAGATGTCTGCGCTGTGAACGTTGGGTATTTATAGTCATGGCCTCGATTTTATCAAGAAAAATACGACCGCCGCTATGGATGTGTTACATTATTCCTTTCTACCCATCTTTCATAAATTTCCACCACAATGCATATATTTCAATTTCTTTACTTCATTGAATTTAATACTTTATGGTTAAACAACGTTACATAAATATTGTATGTGAATAACATGTACATGTAAATAATATAATGCCTACATATTTACTAACAACAATCACTACAACTAAACTAGAAGACGTATAGTTTTCTACTAGTCACAAAGTATTTTATTATAAAAAAATCCTTTAATAAATTATCATTTAGATTTATTACATTAGACTATCGTCTGATTATACTTACTTTACTGGTTATAATAATAAGACTAATTTTGAAGAAAATGTTAGTTGTATTATATAAAGGAAAGTATTTATTAAAAAAGAGTAATATTACAAAACTTATCACCTTAAATTTTCGATAAAGAAACTCTTACAATGCGGTTGTGTAAAGTGAGGAAATGGAAAAAAAATAATATCAATAAATAATTTTATTTCCAAATTTTTTTTAAAACAATATTATTTCAATAAATATAAACCGTATCAATTACTAAGCAATCTACATATTATTTTTTTGTTATTCAAAAGTTAGATATGAAGAATGATATGAATTGCATATTAATATTAGTACTATAAAACTCGATTTCTCTTTACAATCGGATATAGAGAGGAATATGGGGAGCATTTATCAATCAACCTATTTTTTATTCCCTTCTAAAATTCTATCCAAAGCTTACAGATCCGTTAACAAAAGACTAATGGACCATTGGACCCGTTTTTCGTTCCTCGTTTATTTAAATATGCTCCTGTTTCATTGTTTTCATATTTTTTTTAACACTGACTAGAAATGTTCTATTTGGTGGGATCATTCGGCAATATTTTAGAAAGGTTCAGACTTTTCATACGATTCCAGCCCTAAAATATGTATGTATATTTACTTTTGATTTAGAATAATGTTTTACGAATTAGACGTTAACATGGTTTATATGTATATATTATTTGTAAATATTTCTATGTTTATTACATGGTATATATTTTTATAAATAATTGAGCTACACTACAGTCTACTTACGAAAGTTTTTGAAATTAAAATATTAATTTTTGATATATACTCGAAACTTACTTTACAACAAAAATCTCGGGTTAGATTACGCAATCTGAACTAAAAAATTATTGCCCTTTTGTGGAAAATTTATTTATCCGGTGGATATTAAAAAGAAGTTCAAATATTTGAAGATCGCGCTTGAGCGTTTTTCGTTGTACCGCTAAATGAGATAAACTTAGGTGTAAACAATTGAATCATGTAAATCGAATAATTACAACAGAAGCGAACGTATATAGTGGTTCAAATATTATTTTATAGATTATTATTTAACTAATCAAAATAATATTTAAAGCACTAAATAATACTATATTTTAAATTAAGGCAAGGATTTACGAATATTTACAGACAGTATTTCGACCAGGAATTTTTATACAATATTATTATTTTATTCTCATTTTTAACTGATCTTTGGAAAGGTTTATATCAAGTACACTGTCTTTGTACACTTTATATGTATTGTTATGATTAACACGTTATATTAAAATGCAATAGCTCCTCTCAATTCGAAAGAGCAATGTATTCAACTGCTTTATAAAATTATGGGTTTTTTATACCCATGAGCTAACACGTATCCTCGATTTCACCTGATGTTAAGTGACAACGAGGCCAACGAATATGAAGTGTTCGCCCAGAATCCTTTTGGTTATCACATGTATAACAGTCCGAACACAGCAATGCTGTTATGGCGGCAGATTGATGTTCATGCTAATAGCTAGCCAAGCGGGTACGAATAATCTTTCCACATTCCAAACTCCACTACGACTGTGGTCAGGAAATCGATCCCAGGACCCGTTACAAAGCAAGCGGTAAACCACGGCACCACGAAGGTAATCTAAAAATTGAGTTAGGTTCTACAGAGATGATTAATGCAAAACATATCAGTAAAAGAATACAAAAAATCGCAAACATCATTCTGCTATAACATAACTGTCTAGTGGCTGTGAAGATGTCTTTACTATCCATAATTATATTTCTCTTTATACCCAGATATAAAACCTGGCAATTTAATTTTACTCGGCCTCATAACACAAATTGATAGTTGGATCCGAGTTCCCTGTACTTAAGCAATTCCAACCACTCAATCTAATGCAGTGAATCGATCGTTATACATATTTCAGTATATATTTCTGTTCCACCTTCCAGACGTCTGAGACTATTTTGTATGCAGACGATGTTGTAATTTTAAAAGTTACCGCTAGGTTCTTAGTTTCACTGTAATTATAAATGAGCACTTCTATTACAATTTAATAAGTTTTATAACGCTATAGAAGCGTGTATTTCTCTTTAGGACATTTTCTACATCTGAAGAATATTTTCTTTTTATTGGTTAAGGGCTAACACATAACCTCGATTTCACCTATTGTTAGTGACAATGAAGCTGTAGATTGTGAAGCGTGTTCGCTAAGAATACTCAGATCATACCATTGCTATTATGGCGACAGATTGACATTAAGCGGAAAGCCACTACGCCACAGAGACAGTTAAAATATTGGTTGCTAATATTTTATTTTTGTCTTTCAAGCAATTGCTATGTAATAATCGAATGGTTTAAATTTTTTACATTTCTACAACCATTTTCAAAATTCAATGAAGTATAATAATTTAAGTGTCTCAATATAATGTTAAATTAAACTGAAACCTAAAAGTTCTTTTATTAAATATTAATTAAAAAAAAAACTTCTGAACTATGATCGAGATTTTTCTATCAATATAACTAATATCATTAATATGTTGCATATACGTAATCTTATATTCAATAAATTGAACTTTCATTTGAAATGATAAAAATATTAAATTAAAAAATCAAAAAATAATCTACCTCTAAGCACACAGCGGACGATGTGACAGATTTAAATCACATAGTGATCGGAAAAATTATGTCCGTCTGAATTCAATTACAATAACAATTTATAATGTCTAATCTGGTGAATTAATTGATCAGGTGATTGTTAGTTCATTTCTCTCATTTTCCCGTTTAAAAAATATTTGCCTTATCTGAATTTTTTCAAACGGACTTCGGTTCGTAGGTATGTGCTCAGACTAGTTTCACGATATCTGTCAACTTACGACAATAACGTTTAATTAACGTGAATGATTACAGATGTCAACTAGACAATTAATTTGAATAGCTCACTAAGTCAGGAAATTATCTGTAGGTGCCTCAAATTAATATGCACGCGTAGATTAATAGTTAAAGTGGCATACATAATTTTGCGTTCCAAGTTTTGTACGACTCAGCATAGACTTGTGATAAACGATGGGTTTTTTGAGTGATGGCGTGAGTGTAATAAATATGTTTTTATATCCCTTTTGCGTTCTTGCGATTTGACGATACTTTTGTTGAGTCTCGTCAAATTTGCAGAATTACTTCAGTTTCATGATTTTTTTTTAATTACTTTTTCGATTTTTAAATTTATGGAATTTTTGAAATATATTACAGACAAAAGCATGCCCTTTTTTTTCGCGGGAAAATCCTGCATTGGATACTCCTCTGATGCGGGGGTAGCAGAAGAGTTATGCCGGACTCTTACCGGCTAAAACCCAACGGTGTAAAGACACAGAAACAGTAAAAACTGACAGATCTGTATGGACTTATGTACTTGCACTTTAATGTAATTAATTGTAATCAACTCAAAATTTTAACCTAACTTTTCATCAGACAACTTTCATTTTAAGTACTCTACAAATATTTATCAAATTACTTAAATAGACAATAAGAGTGACATTTGTGTAGTGATATAGATACTGTATTAAAGGACAAAAAATTGTTTTTAAGGGAGTAAAAGATTTTTTTTTTATGTATTTGATCCGTTACATCGTAAGATCATATCAAAAGTTACATTTCTTACTCCGGTTATTAATTTTACTGAGATGTCGCATATTAAGTACTTACTTAAAAATATTTATAAGATTTGCTCTGATTGCATTTCATAGATTATCTTTTAAATCGCAACACGACGTAAAGTTTCATTTACTCCATAGAGAAAAAGAAACTAATATATACTTAATTTAAACACACGAACCAGGATATAAGCTCAGATGTAACTAAATGATGTTATGTAGATGTAAAATGTGACATAAGGATCGTTATTAACATTAAATTGTCGGTGCCGTATTTAGACGGCATTAAATTTTTCACAACAAACTAATAAGAAGTTTTTAAATGATGCTCAGTTTTTATATAGTTTTTATTTTATTTATTATAACTGCAAAATATGTATATATATATATATATAACACTTAAATAAGTAAATACGATAATCAGCTTACGTCCCGCGATGTCCACACCTAGCTGCATCTTTTAGTGTCGCCCCATAGGGTTATCAGATTGTGATAAAAAAGGGTTAACATAGTTTTGTAATATTTTAGTGCAAAGCGGAGATGGTCTCCTATGCACTGTTTTAGATCGTTTGAGGAACGACCAAAGCGGACTAGTGTCTTATATGTAAATTCGTAGAAAACAATAACATAATGTGAAAACTCTTCTAGAATTCGAGTGGTATGGTACAGTGTGACGTGTCATATCGCTCACCGAGCGCAACTGTGTTGTTTGCAATTTGCATGAAATTGGAGCGAACCGGCGCTCGTTCCCTTTGATTAAAATAAATTCGACGCTCGCGGGCGACTGTTGAGATGGTTCCAGAAATTGGCCTTCTAACCAAACTGTTATTGTCAATCGAAAGAATAATGCGACCGGTGTTTATCTTCTTATATATACGCTGCGATATTTTTCGTAATTGAACCATTCCTTAGTCCATTTCCAATTTTATTTATTAGCAATAGGCTAACAATTCACCTGGATTGATATGATGTTAAGTGAAAATGAAGAAGTGGATGGTGAAGTGTTCTCACCCATAATATTCTGCCCCTTATCTGTATGAGTACTGGAACACAGCTAATCTTACAGAAGCAGGTCGACATTGAGTAAGGCAGCCAGGCAGGCGGATCCGAAAAAACCCTACAACCATAAAGACTCCACTACTCTTTTGGGCCAGAATTCGGAAACAAGACTTCCGTGTTACAAGCATTAAACCACTGCGCTACAGAGGCAGTCATGATAATTTTCAAATCCACAACCAATTTTTTTTTAATTGCATCATCAATAACCTTCGACCTTTTTAGTCATAGATAATATTATTAATTTAATCTTCATTATATTTCAACGATTTTCAAACTAGACATACATTAGTAGATGTTGTATGAATGCAAGAATAGTACAAGAACTAATAATAAGAAATTTTTAAATTTTATTTTATATTTCTATGCTGTCATATTTTTGAACAAACTAGATGTAGATATGAAACCTTTTAGAAACCAGACAAATAAATCATGCCGCTATTTTTTTTGGCAAGGTCTAATTAAAACTCCGTATGAAATTTTTATTTGACAATTCCTTTCCGCGGCGCATACGAGAATTAGCATGAGAAGCAAATTGGTAACTTCATTATAAGAGCAAACTCGCGAACGTGAGCCCGAAATTTTAGAGTATATTTGTGTATTTAGAAATTTTCATTCGCCACCGTGCAATTAAAAATTCTGAGTATTGTTTCTTTTCGTTTGTATTTTCATGATCGGAAAATATTATTTTTAGTTAACCCTATGAGTACTGAATTATTTGGAGACTTTTATGCATATATAACGGATTTAATTTGTTGCGATCTGGATTAATATGTAGGAGTAATACATTTTATTATTAAATTATTAATAAAGGCGGTAAGCATTTAATTAAACCTTTGAGTACATTTGAGTGAGACTCGTCATCTGTTTACTTGGGCGAAGTTACGGTGGACGAGTCTGAGTCGTCATCTGAATTTGAGTAGTTAGCGTTGATTTTTGCGCCACCCCACTTAGTTGGCGTTGATCGCAAACAATTGCCTAACCTTTGTTTTCGACATCTTACAATTGCAAATAATTATTATTTTATCCCTGTTTTTCTGATACGCTATTCTAAGATGTTTGAATTAAAAAAATTCATTGTATGACAGCGAAAATGATAGTTCCAATGAAGTAGAATTGAAGCTGTATGATAACAGCGATTACAGTGAATTAGAGAATGAAAACAACATGTTTTGAAAAATACCACACTGTACAAAATTATTAGACTTTAAGTTCGTTCTTGTTCTTTGTAAATATTTCTATTTTGTTTCAATTATATATTTATTTACATTTTGTAATTTAAATGTTCTTTCAAAAATATATTTATATCACCAATATAAGTATATTCCAAATAAAATTTATTATTCCTTAATATTAATCCAGATCGCAATAAATTAAATCCGTTATATATGAATAAAAGTCTCCAAATAATTTAGTACTCAAAGGGTTAAATTTCGCAACCCCCCAACGATGCAGAAAACCTCATACGGAGCAAGTGTGAACTTAGGTGAAGAATTCATATATGAACCGTTTGGGGTAGAAACCTTAAGCCCATAGTAGAGTCCAAGTGTGCACAAGCTTTGTAGAAAAATTTTCAAAAAACTCTTAATAGACCGGATACCCAAAAACTAGCAACTACTTGGCACAAAAATATAAGCCTTGTCATCTAGCTAGACAATGCAAAAAAATTGTTGGATACTCTGTCTATCGAGGACTTTTTTATAGTATTCAACTCTTAGCGGTCGACGACTTTTACTAATTTTACCTTATATTCGTTAATATGTTATTTTCCTTTTCATAAGGAAAACATCAACAGCTAATTAAAACCAATACTGCTTTTCTGTATGTCTGCCGCGTGAATCCTATTGGCGCCGCAGCGACGCCTTTGACCGCAAAAGTTATTTTTAGTTTATAGTTTTGTAAAGGTATTTGTAGTATTGCACTGTTGATTTCCTTATTTTTGTTTTCTTTTTTCATTTATTGATCCAAGCGATACTTTACTTTATTTAATAATACAAAAAATATTTTGCTAATTTACGTTGCTTTTTTTATCGCAAATACTACGACTAAAATACAATCTCAACGAGTTTTGCCACTATACGTGGTATTTTCTGGAGATGTTATGTGTTCAACAGCACGAAGTGCAATGGTTCGTTCGTATTAGTATTTTACGTCGTTACACTTCCGTGGTACAGTATTGCTGGGACTTAAATACCAGCCGTAGCGCATATGCTACGCTTTACGAGGAAGTCAAATAACGAGATTTACGCTGTTTCTACACTACAACCCTACAATCCTACTTTAAATGATAATTTAAAAAATAATTCAGCTTCAGCACGAAATTTCTTTACTTGACATTAACATAATTGGAGATTAAGAGGAGTGTGAATATTCTTGTTCTAATGCGCTTTAAATGGTATATTAGTATTTACCATCAAGATAACTAGAGATTGAGAGTGGATAATACCACCCTCAATCTCTAGTTATCTCCAGAAATTGTGATCAGGTCTGTATAATAAAATGAAGATAGCAATTATGATCTCCATTCGTACTAAAGTAACATCTTAAGAAAACGCAAATTAAAAACACGTAAATCAGACTTGTTGTGTTATTACTTTTTCACTCAGTTAATCTTGTCGTAACATATCTTGTGACTTCGCCAAAACAAGTGTGGTGCATCTCGTTATGAAATCAATGAGTGTAGCAGTCTTCAAATGTAATAATTCATTTATTTAATAAAAAAAATAATTTAATGTTTTTATTTATTTATAAACCAAAAACAATTTATAAATTAAAATAAATTCAAAGACACTTAGACGTGGTTTGCAGAACAAGCGACGCACTACATGATACACGAAAAAGGCGACTATTAAAACTGCAACGTGATATGGAGTGTCATGACAGTTAACTAGTCTCCTACGCGTGTGACTCATACATTTAGTCTAGACGTCCAATTGTGCCACAATTTGGGAATTGGGACAATGGAAACTATTTAATAACGTTATTATATCAAATAAAAAAAGCTATTTATGTATAACAAGTCCATGCGTTGTTTCTTTAGATATCAGTCTCCCTTTTGAATGCACGTCTCAACATATCGACCTATTTCTATGTTTCTCCACAAAAAATAAAGTTGGGATGAGCAGGTATATTACAATTTTATACAAATATGGGATATATGTCATACTTTCTTATTTTTTCTTGATTAGGTAAAATCACTTTAATTACTTTAGACTTCCTCCGTGGCGCAGTGGTTTACCTACTTTCTTTGTAACACGGGGGGTCCAAGATTCGATTCCCGGGCCACAGGAGTAGTGGTAGTAGAGCCATGGCCTGGTTATCTTATCTTTCGTGGCTGAAATTCGGTCGGCAGCGATGCCTAAGAATAGATCCGCCGCAGGGGGCTTGGAGTACTTGCGCTGTTGGGTGCTCATCCTCTTAGCTCCCAATGCCTCTGGGTGACGGACTTGGAGGGGTTCGCAGTATGTTCCAGCGCGTCTTACCAGGAGTAGGAAAGGAGAGGTTTACCTCCTCTGAAAGGGTGCCGCAAGGTGTGGCCAACGCTTGCAAGCTTGCAGAGGTGTGCGAAAGCGTCCCCGTGTCACCGCTGTTAAGCGGCGATGATGAAACATCGTGGGGGTTACAGTCGGTGCAAGTCCGATATAACCTGTCCTTGCTCCAGCGAGGGCAAGTATGCGAAAGCATTGCACCTTGTGAAAAAAGAAAAGAAATACATACACGTGAGAGCAAAAATATTTTGAGGTAACACGCTTCAGTATCTACCGCCGCATTGTCATTTAACATCAGGTGAAATTGATATCAAGTTTTAGCCCATATCCGATATAATCGCACAGGATTACACTAAAACATCTATACAATCTACATATATTTTAAATTATGCCAGGATTCATAGTGGCATGGTGCCAATGGGAAACATTAATACGTTTTCGATTACAAACGACCCGTAATATTTTACACGGTTTCAATTATCTCTGCTTATTAAGAAAATATGTCAAGTGTTGATTAAAATATGATGCATAATGGACGTCAATTATTATCGCGAAATTAATTACGTAAACTTTTACATAACGATTTTTTTTTTATTAAAACAATGTAACAAAGTATCATTTATGTGAAAGTGTATTCAAAACCAAAACAATGATAAAAAGGAAACAATAGCATCAAAGCGTGTCGGTATAAAATGTAATTATGTTTGGAAATAAAGAATAGAATTATGGGAGTATGCGAGAATTACAAATATGATAACCATTTATATATGTTGTAGAAGTTTTGTTAAATGAAAATATTATTTTTGAAAAATGAAAACAATACTAATTGATTATAATTATAATTGTAATATATTTGGTAATGGTAGAAATCGTTTGAAATAAATTATTATTATTTTTATAATCTAGGCTTTTTAATCTCATTAAGATGGAAAAAGACTTAAAGAATTTTGGAATTTTGTCTCTATTTGCTCTAATAGTTGTACTTAAAAAAGTACAGTATTCCTCATCACTTCTTTAAATTCAAAAAGATTGTAACGAGTAATCGGTATTAAGATATTGACTTTTAAGTTGTGTTATGTTTTATCTCTGACTTTGCTTAATTAGAAGTAACCAAATTTAGTTTAATCATTTAAGCGTAAAAGAGAGATGGATGTAGTCTTAAATCCCCAATGTAAAAAATCACCAATAACGGGGACCCTGAAGTTTTAGTGTGCTAAAATAATTAGTTTTTGGAATATAATAATGGTATTGTTGCCATAGCGCTATTAATGAATGAAGTAATTGTAATACAAACTTTAATTCATAATTAAGAATATTTACATAGTAATTTAAGAAAATTATGGTTATTATTTATTCTTTTTGTAACTAAGAACAGTGTAAAATATACAGAGAGAGGTACGTATGATATACAAGACGAGATATTCTACACGATCCCTGCATAAGGGGCGTAAAATTTGAAAGCGCCAACACGACCAAAATTTTAACGGAAGCCATAAAGAGTCTCGTACCCCTGGCCGCCATCTTGAAAACATGGCGCGAGGCAGTGAAAACCAACGGCAGTTAAGTGCTGTATCAAAAGTAGAAAGTGCAATTGAGATAAGACATTACGGTACATTCTCAAAACCAATTATTTTGTTTCAGGAAATTGCATATGAAAAGATATTTTTTTTTATTTTGTATTCTACAATCATATTTTCACTTTTGCAATAAAAAAAATACATATTAAAATAATGGTGACACAACTGATGCACATTGATATTTATCCACTTTTTAACACTAGATTTCCTAAAATTATATAGTCAAATAATAGGATTTGTGGAGATGGGCCAAATCGCTATAATTTACATTAACAAGAACAGAGATTGCAAAGATAGAATCAATGTTTAATAAATTCGTTCATGTATACAAAATCATTGTGATAATTTCGAAAATCATTTTACAATTAACATAATTGTGCATATAAACGAAAAACAGTGAAAATGACTGCTTCGGGCAATCTAGTTTTATATTGTTAGCTATTCTCAGGTGCCAGTCACCGGTGACCCCCATGGCGTTCAACTTGTTAAGAAAAGTCGTAAAAGCCCTATTATGACCAAAAATTAATTCGAATATTAAATTTAAATCATAATAATTTAACAATTACGAGCTTTGCATAAATTGTTATTTTTAACAAACATTTACTCTACTTAAACGAAGTGAAAATTTCGGTGTACCTTAGAATTTATCTAATTGTTGAAGCTGGTTGTCCTGGGTACTATAACACATTACCTTTCACATAATAAGAGAAGCCATTCGGAGCATCATTTTGGACACTAGGTGTACGGGACGCGTCATTTCGTCTCAAAAACGTTTATTAAAAATTTCACTATATTTACGTGTGTCCGAATTTTCCATTCTTTTTTCGTCCTTTATAGCAACTTTGCTTTGTTTCTTCCTCTAAATAAGGAAATATAAGGATCGATGTATGAAATTACTATGACTCCGAAAAGGGAACTACGAGAAAATGTCCGTAAACCTAGTGTTAATTAAAGTTATTTTTAATAAACACTACCACCACATCATTACTTCCTAAAAGTTACTTAATACTTAACAAAGTATAAACAGAGTTAGAAAATGCCATTTATTTTATTGTAATGAAACAGATGTACACTTTAACTTAATATCTAATAATCAGCAAGCAATTTTAAAATATATGATGTGCTCGACGAATAGAATCTGTAATGGTTCCTTACGATATAATTATTTTAAACAAACTTGTTTATTTATTTTAATGTATAATATTTGCTATTACTCACATGTACCTATGTATTGTGGATCTTTCCAAGGTAGATTTTGAATAAGTTACTGCATAAAACATTAGAGGTATTGTAATTTTTTTTTTGCATACAAAAAGAAAATTATAACATTGATTCTGTTCATCACATAATATTTTTTAAGAAAGGATTTAAAAACGATAAACTTAATAAAAAATTAATTTAATTTATACAGAAATAATAACAGACGCAACCTACGGTAGGAAAATATGGTATTTTGTACTTATCCTGTTCTTATCGTAGGTGGTCAATTTAATTTTCTTTATGTGGAATATAAATATGTACATAAGTAAATTAACATGTGTCAGATTGAGAAAATTCTCTTCGTTATCGGCTAAGTAAGGTTAGGAATTGGTACAATAGGTCCGGTAATCGATATTGCATGAGGCAGACGCTGGCTATTAGCAGATTGGGGATTACAACGAAACTCTACACTCCCTCAGTCTCCCCTCACGGCTGGATAATGTTGGCATGACAAATGACAAGCGAGGCACGAGGGAGTCGCTTACAGGCTGCGTTCACGTGTAGCCTAATCATTACTAACAGAAATCTAGCTGTAATAAATAATGTTAAAATTAAAATTATTAAACATAAATGGTAATTTCCCGACATTCGCTATTAAATTTAGCAAAATAGCTATGATCTCCAAACTCGTCAACATTTTACTTTATTTTAAATCTTTCAAACTGAAATCAATATCCAAAATAATTCAACCATTTTGGAAATATTACATAACGATGTAGACAGAGAGATAAGTAGTTTCACAAATAAACAAATTACAAATATAATACTTTTTTAAACTCTTCTCTTATTTAATGATTAACGTAATGTTCATTATTTGAAGAAATGTCACCATAAGAGTTTCAATAATGATATAGAGTAACTATACCTACTTTCATGTCTCTCTTTGATCGTCAGATGATGATAACGTGAAATTTATGCTACAGTCTACAATTACTCCTACAATTACATGTATAAAAACGTATTAAAACGTTCGAAAGTATGTGTTTACCAAAATTAGGAATGTCCTTATAGCAATTTTGTTCGTACGTTTTAATTATTGAAAAATGAAGTTAAACTCGTTTCACTAATTGTAAAATCGCTTTCTGCGTGTAAAACAGACTAATTTGATAACAATTTCATACGAAACTGCTGGATTTCTGCGAAATTTGCAAGCGCCGTAATAGTATCTGCTTATGCGGTTTTTGTTAAAGCAAGGTCTAACTTTACAAAACCGCAGAAATCTACTCTATGCTATCAATACAAATGTCTAATGATTTCTCATTTATAATGAACATAAAATAGGCACAAATAAAGCTCTATTTTTCGATAATGAGGTTGTGGGAATCTAAAAGGGAGTACTAGATTATATCTGAATAAATTACGAAATGATTTGAGGAAAATCATAAACTTTTCTAGTTGTTTGGTGACTTCAGTATTTATTGCTGTGTTATATTTATAGTTCACAATATATTAATAAGTGATAGTATTATAAGTGAAACATCTGAAGGAAGTGATCAACATAATGCTTAAAAGTTTCGTTTCTGATTAAATGAAGACGTAACCAAATTGATACAAATAATTGACAAATTTACACAAAGGAATTAATTAATTTCTCGGTTTTATTCGATAATTATTTAAATTATGGCTTCGGTGAGGAAATCACTTGGAAATCGACTATTTTACGGTAGAACGCTTCGGGCGTGACGTCATTATGCACGTACAACGTCCGACTCCAGTTTACGTCCGGACTTGGTATGCTCTCATTGTACTCGAAATAATGTAGAGGAACGTGTCTATGCTTCGAAATTCTCTTTGAAAATCGGAACATGTTAAATGCTGGATGATGGACCTTGTCCAGTTATATACTTTTGATAGATTTTAATAGTTTAAAAATTTCATTATCGCAACACTACGAGGACATAATATGCATATAACGTTATAATAAATGTTAACAATTTACCAAGTATTACTTATCTATTTAATGTACTCAAAGCAGTGAAGGATAAGCAAATTTTGGAGCGCCCTGTAAAACTGAATTGATTGACTACAAAAACTGTTACTTAGTAGCTCATTTTGAATTAATGTTTCGTCTGACAGTGATTAAGAATGATTAGTGATCCATTTTTTATTAGCAACAAGAAAACAGACCACTTCACAATTGATACACGATGTTTATTTATAATTATCCGGCTGTAGACGAGTGCGTGATGTATTTAAACTCTGGTATAATAAATTATTCATAACATTAATTATGAAACGTCAGACTAGACGATACAGCCCTCGAGGATATGTTTACATTATGTCCTGCATAGAAAAGGGTTGCCCCCCTAAATGTAGCGTAGTGTAAATAATTCGGATTCGTGACTGTCGAGTGATACGAGCGGCGTTGTAATTTGAGCGATCAGAGAATTAACATAAGCAAACTGGTGTATACTTGAGGATAGTGTGATAATATTTAATATACTGAGGGCCAATGCCGCGGACATTGATATTCTTATTGCTATTATTATATTCGAACTTCAGTGACGAACTATTCGGGCTCTAAACCATCACCGGCTACATCAGACACTAACGAAAGATGGTGACTGTTTTAGATAGGACACAAAAAAATGCATTGTTTACGTATTTACGAAAAATTTATTTAATTACTATTTAAAAGATGATTTCATAGTGCCTCGGCGGCGCAGTGGTTTACCATCTGCCTTGTAATTTGCAAATTTCTGGGTTTGAATCACGGGGCAAAGGTATAAGGCCTTCGTAGCAACCTCAATGTCAATTTTCCGCCATAACAGAATAGTGGTATTCTGGCAGTCATAGTGAGGGCCAGGATATTCTAAAGCC
>DWQX01003112.1:0-19043 GCA_018245475.1 Pharmacophagus antenor
ATATTAAACCTATTATGTATATATATATTATTATTATGAATATATTTTACGTATGTGTTAAATTATGTTTTTTTTATACTATGAAACGAAGATATGCGCACAATATAGACCTGATGGTAAATGGATATACCTCCCCATAGCTTGTTAGTAAACATTTTTATACAGAGTAACATTTAGCTCGAGTCTGCGACATAAATAATTAAATCTTATTGTCCGAGTAATTTCACTAGTACTTTTTCCATATCCATGGCTTAGTGGTTTACCGCTTACCTCGTAAAGCGATGATCCCGGATTCGATTCGAGCGCCACATGCATAGTAGTAGTCTGGATGGTGGTAGGATTTTAGGATCCACGTGGTTAGATAATTAATGTCAATCTGTTACCATATCAGCGTTGCAGCGTTCTGGCAGTCATAAATGTGTGAGACAGAATACTTTTATCACTCACGTGTACGCTGCCTCATTGTCACTTAACCGATAAAAATTCTGTCTATTATTAAAGGGCCTTTTCGCAAGTTATACACGTCCGCCCACACTGCTCTTCAATGACAAAATAAACGCTAGGAAGGTACCTCCGACGGTATTCTACATGGAGACTTACCACCATTAAAAGTAATTTTAGAACGCTTTCACCACTACGGTGCCCGTGGGAACGAGACTAACGAAACGTTGCCAAAACATATTTAGCTTTAACAAGACGCTTTCTACTCCATTTTTGGTGCAAACGAATACTAAAGATTAACCATTGTGTTCCTAATAAAACGTAGGTAGTTTCACGCCTAGAAGCTTTTAGCTGTGATTCATGGAAATACGTAATTTTGTGCAAGAGTAATAGTTATTTTAATGTTATTGTAATATTTTTATTAGTAAATTAGTCATTTTTAATAACGAATTAATCAAATTTAATCAAGAAAACATTGTAATTCTAGATTATATTTTTTACCTGAAAATGACTTCAATTGATCGTTTTTATCACTATACTCAGGATGTAAACATAAAAATATTAGCTATTTTTTAAATGTAATATAGGATTCCTCTTATAATTAATTATAAAATATGTACTATCAAAATGATAATTATGAATAGGAAAGTTTTATTAACGATTTTTGTTTTTTATTTGCAATCTTCACGTCGCTGACCGACTTATGCTTGGTCTTTTTTTACGATCTTACAGCTGTAATACATTACTTAGAAAGTTCCCAACGGCAGCTTGTATATCTGGTTGTAATTGTTTGAAACAACGCAGCGTATCGTTCAATGTCCATCAACGTTAACTAACAACGTTGTTTTATTTTTTTTCTAGAAATAATATGATGGACTTTTAACAAATCTGCTATCAATGGATCTAACGTTGTGATTAGTTCTGTGTTAACAATAGTATAAGAACCATATAAAATTGGCTATAATATATTATAATCAAGATTCGTAGTGAACAGGGTACATCATGGAGTGTAGCACTTCTTTGTCATACTTTTTTTTTAACTAAAAGTAGTTCATCTGATGGTGAGTGATATGTCACCATAACAATGTGGTATAATGTTCACACAGAACAATACTGCGTCCGACACCATAGGATATATGATAGATTAATCAAAGTAAAAATTCATTTGTTAAAATGTGCTGCGGGGTAATTTTTTTAAGTAATGTACAACAATCTCCGTTAAGTCTTATTACTTCAATAGATTCACTAAACCTTCAAGGTGCAAAACTACAATGTTTGCACACTTCAATTTTGAGGCAGATAGGAGTCAGGCGGTAGACTCAATCGGCATGACGGAGCCTGCAATCACCGGCTTGTTGTCACCAACACAGTATTCTTTAAACCAGTCAGCAGCGTAATATGCATCTTATTACATGGAATAATGGATAGATGTTTGGTGCGTCTTATGATCTCAAGGTAACATTTAAATATTGTTTTCTATTAACTCAGAGATATGAATTGAGTACTGTTAGTACTACTAATATTAATAATAAATGAAAATTATAATAAAAGGTAACATAAAAACATATTTTTCTAAATATAATCTTATACATCTGATCGAATAGCAACTTATCATCCGGTGCATATTATAATCAGAAAAATACATTTATAAAAAATTCATCATTAATATTTCAAATGAATTCTGATTAATGTCCAATATTACATTATTTCCCGTGTGATACTTAAACAAAAAACAGTAATTGTATCCATTTTTCTTTATCCGTCAGTCTCACGTTCTGTGCGAAAATGTAAAAAGTACGTGATCGCTATAATTTTTAAATCTTGGGAATAATTTTTAAAAAACTAAATATTATAATTCAATGTAACCTTCTAAAAGGTGCTCTGTCATTAAGTACCAATGTTACTGCCCTTCAATACGGATTCTTATACGAAAAACCTACAGAATAAACATAACATTTATTTTATCTACTTTGTTTATCTAATTTTGCGCATTGATTTAAGAGGAAACGATTAATTTTTAACTGTTGCTACCTGTTTATCGTCGTTCTTACAAGATGTTGAACCTATTGAAGAAGACAGCGCTGGAACTATAACCGGAGCAATTCACCGCCAAACGTTTTCATTATGTTATCAATATTAACCAGTTCTTTTCTAGTCTAAAAAATAAATGTTAACGAAGTGCTCAGATAATACCGTAAAGATATTTGTTCAATATATTGTCTTTTGAAATGTAAAGTAACACTAATTTTTGGAAGAAATATTGTTTACAATCGAGTGAACTTGTACAATCATGTGTATAAGCACACCGCTTGGTATCTACGGTGCCGGAACAAATCCAACATTTTAAATGCAAAGTAAATCATTGTTTCGACGATACACAGCATTGATTCAGAAGTTGTCAACGCGTACAACACAACAATGGCACTTAAAAGTGACACCGTATACATAAATATTTAAAGTTTTTACTTTACTAAAGGTGTACTACCTTTAAAAAGAAAATCACTTAAAAAAAATGAAACTTCGACGGTTTCACTTTTCTTTTGCCGTTTTCTAAACATTTGACAATAGACCATTTTACGTTGTCGACTGGAATACAAATTTTCACTCGAACAATCTTTTTGTTATAATATAGTTACTGGGTGGAAAGTACTATGCTTGCATACAATAAAGTGATAGTTAAACTGTATACACATCACCTTTAACCTTATTATCTTGAAAGTTATTATTATTAAAATTAACTTCCTTAGATAATATTATAATTTATTATTAAGTGCAGCAATTTAAACAAAAAACATAATATTCGTTTATACGTTTGGTGGTTGTATATATCCATCTTCGATAGAAAACCTAACATCAGCACGAGTAAAAATACAAGAAAAATGTTATGCTCTGTTATTAAGGTACTCTAAATATGGTAATTAAAATCACAAGAATAAACGTACTTGAAAGTAATAAATAATACCTGTATAGCACGCTGACATTTATCTAAAAAATAGAAAAGTTTTAACACAAAAAAATTTAGTCTTATATGATGTAGTATACAAAAATTGTCACGAGAAATAGAAACAATTTTTACCTACATAATCCTATCTAACAGTGTAATCTAATGAAGTTAATTTTTAAACCTTATTTTTGTATGAGTTAATAAAAGAATCATACACACGTTATCTTCTTTCTTTTAAATTGTTTAAATATTTGGGGATTTTATAGTTAGTTATAGATGGATCAGATAATAATTTTGTTGAATCGAATTTAGTAACATTTCCCTGATCACAGAGAGGATGTGTACGTACAAAACACTCTATACATCCGATACATTAATTGCTCCACATATGGCGCTATGAACATTGTGCATTGCGATGCAACACAGTGAAAGTTATAAAACTGTATGTAACATTTAATTTGTTCATTGCTTTGCGGGATTAATACAGCCACAATCGCAATACTGCAGGCGTTACTGTGGGCAAATAAAAAAAAAGTGGCTTTTTTAATGATCACTTACTCAAGATAATAATTGCATATTGGATTTTTGTAATTTGCAAACATTTAGGAAGAAATAAGTTTTCTCTTATCTCTACTCTCTGAATGGAATGATATTTGATGGACAAGTTCTAAGTTCGCTTAAATTGTGTACACAACTTCTGTTTAGATAATAAAATTATTATTTTTGTGACATACTGTATCTTTAACAAATTTAATTCTAACGAAGCACAGATCTTAAAAATACGTTATTACTCGACTATGTAAATATAAATACCTAAGTAAAAAAATTTAAATAATTGTCTGTAACATTTTTTCGCCACTGTTTATCATATTGTATATTCATTGCTCTATCTATCAGCTCGGTTTATCTTCGTCGCCGTTTACAGAGATCGAGTCGATCGAGCCCATTTGTTCTCCGAACTTTCACCCATCCAATCGAGTCTAACAATGAGCCTATTTATTTCTTGTTCTAACCGGCGCGAATGTGAGATTCATGAGCTGCCGTCTATCATTACATCTACGTAACAATTTTTTCTGTGTTTCATAGAATTTAAGCTCTTCTATGGGAATTGTGCTATCGACAATCGATGTTACGCGATACGGACTCTTATTGTTTAGTTTTTACAGAATCAGATATTGCATGTTTATAGCAGCCTTAATGCCTAGAACGTTAACATAATTACATAACTCCTATTGTTACTTTATAGTAATACTGAAAACTGATGATTTTTTTTTTATTACAAAATCGACTATTTCCTTGTGTTAAGTGCTTGTGTCAAAATAATTGTTACTATAAAATTTATATTACTTTATATTCAATTACGGAAAACTATAATTGGCAACTGAATATAACTTGGCATAAATTACCAAATTAATAGTTAGTTATGGCGTGTAATAATTTGTCAAATCCGAGGACAATGTAAACATAAATTGTATGTCAAAAAAGTTCATGTTAATAAACTGAACTAAGTTCTATTTTTACTT
The DNA here is from genome assembly GCA_018245475.1 of Pharmacophagus antenor. Taxonomy (NCBI): domain Eukaryota; kingdom Metazoa; phylum Arthropoda; class Insecta; order Lepidoptera; family Papilionidae; genus Pharmacophagus; species Pharmacophagus antenor. The sequence continues at coordinate 4,909 of DWQX01003112.1, forward strand.
TTCACCGTTAACTACGCACACAATTTTCGTATTCAGTGTGAAGCGTCATTTTATCTTTCCGTAGCGGCTGTCCGATCGATAAAATTGCGTGTTCAATAGGTATTAACGGTTTTCGGTTGCTGAGACTGTGTCGCAAAAGGTTAAACAATTATTATTGAGGTTTTAATCTTGTTACACTTACACATATTTGGAACGACAGTCGTGAAATGTAGCACTATACGTACACGAAATCAAAAAACAAAAGTACAAGTTTCCGCCAGAGCAACAAAACATTGGCAGGCACTTTGTCCGACTCAACATTATAAAGCTGATTATTTTTATCCTGTGTTCTCTCAGTTCGATCGCCATCTTAGATTATATATAAAATGAATGCGGCGTTGTATTGAAATTTAACTCCTGATCTCACTGGAGCGTATGATTTTGCTGCAACGAACAAAGAATTTTATAACACCATAACGACGTCATAATTTTTTTTTATCGACAGTGGGCTAATATTTAACCACAATTTAAGTGAAAATGAGACTGTAGGTGGTAAAGCGTGCTGGCCCACAATACTCTAGCTTTCATATGTTTGACGACGAAAACCCAGCAATACTATTATTTCGATAGAATTGACATTGATGTCAATAACTAACCAAGCGTATTCGAAAAATCCAACTGTACTTAAGTCGTTTTGTAATAAAAAAAATAGTTCCGTGTCCAAGACATATTGTTAAGCACTCCATCACGAAAGCAGTTGAATTGTAATACTAAATAAATTTAAATATATATTTAGAACGGAAAACGTATGAGATTATCCTAAATCACTAATATGTAAGTGAATGAATGAACTAGGAGCGGGTTTCCGTGTCAGGGCCGGGGTGCGTGAGGCTAGCTACACACTGACCTCTGCGGCTTGCGACGCAGCCTCACAGCCGCATCTGGGTCACCGGCGTCGCTTGTTGGAAGCGATCCGGCGCAAACTGCAACACGAGACGATTTCTTTTTTAACGGTAATCAACGGATCGGATGATTGATTCTATGACATCCACGTTAGTTCATCTATGTCTGATATTTATGGGTATCGTATATTGTAAAGAAAAATCCATACAAACAATATTCGCATTACGCTAAAATAATAATTAAGAGTTTGCCCGAGGTTCGTGCTTGATTCTTCTTAAGGCACATTTTTAGATTCGGAATAATAATTATTTGACCATTCATAGGTGCCTATGAAGACCTAATTCAACAAAATTTTGAATATAAATCCACACATTAATTACATTAGATGTTTCTTGAAACAAATACTAGACTATGTGCAACAGATTTAATTAAAATTATGTTCTTAAATAGCACTTATTGATCAACAATTCACTGGTTACTGACTATTTTTTATTTTCGTTGACCACATGGATTCAATACGTGCATGAATCAAATCGCCTTTATATTTTCAGATTTTAAGTCTATGAGTTTTTTATAAGTTTATGTTCTTCAGTCACACATTCAGTTTGATCGATTTATATCTAAACACAAATATTGTCCTTTAATCAAATACAAATTAATTAAAATAAATAACCCAAGTATAAAGGCATCAATGAATACTTCATAATATACATTATAACTAAACTCTGCTGTTGAAATAATTAAGCTTTGTTATAAGATACACTTTTGCATGTATGTACTATATTATATTTTAGGTACATTTTGATGACATGAATAAAAAAAATTGCTAATAGCTCATGCTTATAAACAGCACTAACCCCTATGCAATTTCCTGTGGCGCGCCACGCGTCTGCGGAGGGAGTCTGTTATAGTCTTATTCATTTTACGCTATGTCCGGCGCCGAAGTTGACTCGTATTTTCAATGACTAATCTACAATATTCTATTGTTGTTTACAATTAAAAAAAATAACCTTAAAACACGCCGAAAATATTATTTTTTAAATTTCATATACGACAATGGTATGGCGATCGCAGAAAATATTCATATTATAAATTTATTTAAAGAAAATGTAATGATTAGCTATTGAAAAATTTATAAAAAGCGAACGTATTATAAACCATTATCATATTTTTGGCGCGCAATACTGAATCAACTCTGAATTTATTATCGTATAATATAAATGATGACTAAATTAAAATACAAAAATCATTCAAATTTCTTGTATATGTGTATAAATAATATCAAATGATACAAAGTTTATATAAGAAGATTTATTTAATTAAAAAGCTTAATAAATTCTATTTAATCGCAGAACATTTTAAGTGTTGTAAGCCCAATATTCACTCGGGCTAAAAGTCGATTCCACGGTGATGTAGTAATGGAAAAATAATTTCATCAGTCATTAGTCAATATCTAATTATATAGAAATTATAGATCGATGTTGCATAAACTTGTTAAAGTCGGTACTTTCAAGACGTTAAAACAGCAAGACTTAGTTTGATAGAAATTTAAGTTTAACAGGAAAGATGAACCGATTTTAATCTTGTTGTTTCTCTGCGAATAATTAAAAAAACATGAATACTTATGTTTTGCTTACATCCATTTTTGAAAGATTTTCGTGACTGCCAGAGATGTTTCTAAATGTTATTTTATATTAGAAATATCATTAGTTTTTTTTTATTTCTTTACATTTAAGCTTTTATATTCACAGTTTTTCTCATGAGTGATTTGTAATCTTAAAAGAAAACACAGATACTTCTTAAACCTTAAGTACAAAGGAGAACTTAAAATATAATTTACTTCTCGATACATGTATGTATTTGGGAATAATAAACAATCTTGTGTACGTAAAAATGCGTATAAATAAATTATTGCGAATTAACACCAACTGCTCCCGTGTGGTGCACTGCTCATCGTCGGTCCAACGCAGTCGCTGCCCTGCAACATGCAGTGACGATTACTCCCCCGTTGGTATCGGACGTGTTCACGCACCGTAGAGTTTCGCTCGCAACAATTGTACCCATAAAGTGTACTACAAACAGTTTAACACCGTGACTTTGAAGTGCGAATGAAATCTTTGGATTTTGAATAAACGTTTCGTAAGCTGACGTTATTGTGTAAGTATAATTATTTATAAAGACCTCCTCACACCGCATGTTTACATACGGACTGTACACAGAGATTTTAATATACAAATGGTCATAACTCGCAATTCGCACTCCATGCCGAACTAATAAACCGGTTCGAAAGTTGGTCTTTTGTTTTCAGAACCGGATCAGTAAATAAATCACTGTTTATATAAATATGTACATATAAAATTTGTAATGTTTACTTTAACGGCTAAAAGTGTCCATTTAACTATAAAGAAGTAGCAGCAACGAAAGAGACCAATTTTAATCAAATAATTAAAAAAGGAAAATTAATTATGTGATCGCCAATTTTAACGATGGTAAGAATTTTCTACATCTGGATATTAGTCACGTAATCGATTCAAACTTAACACTTCCTTTCTGGACGTTACTTAAAACATATGTATCTATTGCTATACGTCTGCGAATGAAAATTAATTTTGAATAATTGCAGCAGTATCACCCACGTTCTGTGCGAGGTAAATTGGCCGCAATCGATGCTCGATGCCTAAGTCTAATTTAAATTTCTATCTCAAATAGTTAAAACCATTTAATCAATTAAGAGATATCGAAGACGGATAATATAAAATATAGTTGTCGTACATAACATACATTCAGCATCACTTAAAGTTTCTTTAGAATTTCACGATCAAGCGATCACAGATGCCGCCAAACTAATTTGTACGCCAATTTTGTAGGAATTCGTGTTAAGTTAACGGAACCGTTAAGAAACATCTACACATAGATTAACAGTTACATTTGAGATGTAATTATGTACTATTCGTTAACTAAGCCAATAACAAAATTTCCTATTATAGACATTTTAGTCTATTTTCCTTAACGGTTAATTAGCCTGCTAGTTTGGTAGCATTTGTAATAATAATATATATTGCGTAAATATAACAATAAACGTTTGTTGTATATATAAGTTTCCGGGACAATCTCGACTATAGCAGCGTGTTTGTGACCATGACACGACTGTTACACCGAATATATTATAATTGTAGGAACATGGGCTAACAGGAATATACTTTCCTTACGCTTAAATTTCGCCATCTTTAAAAGTATAAAAACAATAATGTAACGCATACGAAAAAACGAAACAGTAATGGTAGGCACTTTTTGTTTTTAACTTGAATCAAATCCACGATACACTATACTACATTGTCTACTAGCAATGGCTAGACATCTACTCTTGCTAAAAAAAATAGCCTCTTTTTATCGTTAGTGTATATATTCGAATACGGGCTTTGCACATTGTTACAGAATTTAAATTGCCTATAATCAATTAATAATATAAATAAGAGATCAAAATAATCTTAATCGTTCAATTTCAAAAATTATCTTTTATTTACCGTTTCTAGCCCTTTTTAATAATATTTTTTTATTTTGTATTTATTTTTGTATGTAGTTATACAACTTACAGAGTAGTATGATGTTAATGTAAAATTATTTTTCTTATTTTTGACATTAATCTCGTCCACTAATTAAAAAAAAATTTGAAATTTGTTTAAGTTTGTAACACTGATATGAACACTGACTTATATAATGATGTATTGTCTCTTTGGTTCTATCGATAGGCTACTATGCCAGATATGGAATACATAAAAAATAATCTGGTTATAATTTAATCAGTTTCAATAAAAATGAGAAATACGTTGTTGGGCTATAATAAACAACATTAATTTGTTATTATTTTAATGATACAAAAATCGTTAACGTAAGCATCTGTAGCATAAAACATTTTAAACCGATGATTTGATTCTGAAACATTGATACGGTGACTATTATTAACTTACAAATGTTATTTAAAATTTCTACTCTTAATATAGAAGATAGGCATTTAATATCCTCTGTTAATTGGTGCACGTCAATAACGCCTGTCATTGCTTAATTAAGTCGTTTTTGGCTATTCGTTGTAAATAAAATGTGTTAAACTCTATGTCATCATTCTTTTGAAGTATATAAACCTTACATAACAACTTTGTAGTGAATATTGTACAAATTATCGTAGCGTTACAAAAAATCCGGTTGCTAATTAAATCATTACAAGAAAATTTTGCATTTTGAGTCAGTGCACATCTATATATCTATGTATGAATAATAACAAAATAAATTATTATGTATTTAATTATCATCCACAAATCTTTGAAATTAACAAATTATGAAAAAAAAAACTTGTAACCATATAATTTACATAAAACGTGAAGGTAGTTAATACTTCCACACTAATACTACCAAAATTACTTACGACATTTTAACAACTAGTTTACGAATTAACACTAATTTCTTTTATAATTCAATAATTCGTGAAAAAATACACTAAAAGTATGGATTTTTAAAAAACAAATGTAAACATACTCATATATCAAAACTAAATAAAGGGATTAGTAATCTTATGTTTAAATTAATTTAAGAAAACGGCTGTTCGGGAAAAAGGAACGGCTGCTGTGTTTTCTGTTATATAAATAAACAAAAACCTAATAATTAAAACTTATAGTGGTCGTAAATCAGTCTTCACGTATTTTTGTATATAAGTGAGAAATAAACAAACGTAAACCGGCCGATTCGGTGTTTAATTTAAGTGTTGTTTACGTTACGGTTAAGTGTAACAACCAGGTAAATGCACTAATCTATGCCGCTCGATATTTTACTCAGCGTCGGGTGCTTCGCAGTTTATTTTCATAGAACGTATTGTAAGCTGGTAAATAAACAGGCGGCTCTCGGTAAAGCGTCTGCCGGACACTGAACCCGTTACATCGTTTTTAGACCGACGACCTTGCGTTAAACTATAATGGGTTTAGTTTAATAACTTCCTTCTGAGTAATATCAGTATTGGTTTGCAGAAGCTATGGCACGGGCTTGATTGCATGGTGAGACTAACAAAGTTTCCTTTGCATCCGTTAACTTTATGAAGTCGATATATTAAAATACAAATCGAAAGCTTTACAGTCAATGTAATTTACGTCAAAAGTTAATTGAACTTTTAGCCATTTGAATGTTGGTGAAACTGTTGAGTAATCCTACAGTAAAAAAAAACATAATCATAGCAATCTTAAAGCTTCGTTAGTCTATGAATTAAGCATGATATTTCTAACGTAGATTCATAATTTTTAGGTTATATTGAAACTTTTGCCTTACTAATTTATTCGATTAATATTTACTTATACTATGAAATTTTGTTTTTTAAATAAATAAACGATATTTTTATTTATATTAACTGTTTAATTAGTTAAATTGTTTTACAACTACAAATGTGTGTTATATTTTTGTTTTTTTTTTCTTGATACAATTGTGGGCAGTAGACTGGTGTTGTTTAAAAGAAAAAACATCTAATTCGGAGGATGACGCCACCATCTACCGCTAGTCTAGACTAATGTTATTTAAACGTTTTTTGCCTATCACGATATTTTAAATGTAATTAAACAACCTCTCCGGTGTCTCTTTGCTGTGTAGTATTTGTTTATTATTTTGCTTATCTATTGTTTTAATTAACAATACATATTTCTTGAAATTAAACAAAGATATGACTACTGAATGATTTGGAACATTAAAGATTGATAATATAAAGTCGGAATAAGATTAGAATATAAACTGTAGTACTTTACAAATTACTCCCCTTCCTTTTTGGTGGAAGGAGTTTAAGGGAAACCGTAAATGTCGAGACATAAATCATTTCAAAAATCTAAAAAACCGTTTTCTTAAAGGGTTGAGTAATACGCCCACAGCATTCCCTCGTTTTCACGGATTTTTCCATTCAATTTCGGCTGCGAAGTATTTCCCCGTCGGAACGTGGCCTATTTTACTTTGAGGGTTGTCGCAACCCGGCAGCGGTATCGAAGACTGCGGTTTGTTCCGACTGCGCTCCGCCTCGGGGACTAGCGGCGAACATTCCATTTCACTCTATACAAAATTGTCTGTACAATTATCCACTTCAACTTCTTAATTCTTGAATGAAAAGCTTTTATAAAATTCTCCATCGGTAAAGGCTGATTTTTTTGATAAATATTGATAATTTTATATTTGTATTTATTATTGTATGAACTTGAATGTTGATGTAATGTTTTCAATATGAAAATAGTAAGCACATGCCTTGACTTATATGTAGTAAATAAAAGACGCAAATGCTTCTTTCTGCCGACACTAAATTAAATAAAAAAAAATCTGTAAGTGCTTGATGTTGTAACTTATTCTGAACAAAACATGTACACATAGGAATATGTAACATGTGTATTTAAAATTCGTAGATAATCGTTAAAAAACCGGACCTAACAAGAGTAGGCTTCCAATCTGATTTAATAATGTTTTGATATTTTTATAATCTTCTACATGTTATAATTAAACTTGCATTTGTATCTGTAATAACTGGCCAGATGTTCCCACCACTTGGATATATAATGCTCAACAAGTGTTACATAATTGTAACATTAACTATTGCTAACGCTCTTTATAACTCTTCGAAATAGTATCCTATTCTATTGCAAGACAGTTAAATCATTTATCAATATTTTATTAAGTTCAGTATTAGTTTGACTCGTTTGAACTATAGATATAACAAAGGTTGCTTTTGTGCTCTTGGAAATGCCTCTGCTACGGTTCGCCTCTTTCGTGTTGACCTTTGTTGTATACTCCATTATACTCAAATATAAATGACATTGTTATAGATACGGTTCATTGTCAAATGCCTTCCAGGCGAACTTTCAGGTCGCTTTTCAGGCTATAGTTCCACTGGGACAAGTAATAATTCATGGTTTTAATTCTCAAATTTATGATTATCTATCTATTTTATCTATTCTGTACACGCTTGTTGATCTTAAAAAGAGACAAATTTTAAAATCTACCAAAATAGCATGAACTAAAACGTTTGATAAATCATTCTAAATTTTGATTAAAATTAAGAAACTTTATTTAGTTTTTCATTATTTCTAGACTACCAAAGATATGACCACTAAGATCCATAATTCTCTGTTTAAAATCTGGACTTTTCCAGATTTATTAAGAAATAAATTAACATTATGAAAATCGGTGATAACCTTTGTTTGTACATTTACATAGACCTCTTGAAAATCTCTTAAAAGGCAGCACGTACTTTAAGAGTGGAGTTGCAATGATGAATGACGTAATGATTAATGTGGCTTTCGATACACCGATTACACTGGACTGGGGCCAATTCTATGTATTTCCAAGGACAGAATAATTGAATACGATTGAAACACCACATGTTAACAACTCTGAATGTTTACCGGCAAGAAACCGTTATGTGTTTATTTGTCTTGGTGTATTTATGTCGGACGTCGCGCTTTATGGATGGATGTGCATATATTCTAAATCCGGTTAGAGTCGTCGTAAAGCAGTAACTGTTTAAAGCGTGGCGCGACATTAGATGTTTTTAATTTCACAAAGCTATTATATAGAAAATTATCTGTTTCCAACATGTGAAGATATGTATATAAAATGGGCCGACCGAAAGACAGGCTAGCAAGAAGAAACTGGAGTGAAGAGGCCAACGTAGGGCATGACGGATGACTTAAATCGTTACTGAGATGGAACGATCTAGTGAAATTTGTAGGATACCTTTGGACACGAGTTGCATCAGATCGGTCCTGTTGGGAATTGATGGGGAAACTTTTTTTTTAACATCAATACTCTGTAATGTTAATGTTTTATTATTTTTACGGTGCTTTTTACCGTAGATCTGTACAAAGATAAACGTGACAAAAGAATGGATCATTAATATACCATTAATAGAAATCATTCATTAAGATTACGTAGCAGAAAATGGACTAAACACTTAAAAGATCATAGTAGTAACAGATTGAGGGAAATATCCTAGTAACCAGCACGAATTCGAGCTTGACGAGATCTTCCACATTATTAATTACACCAAATGTGCACGATAAAGCACGACTGAAGTTTTATGACCTTTTTTTAATGTTAATGTACATAGTAGTTATGATGGGGTTGGCATATCTTCAAAATAAAGACCTCAAGTAAAATAAAAATAGAAGTATACTTAACGAGTGGTAAAAAGAAAAATGTTATGCTAATTGTCGAGACTATTCAATTTGAACAGTTTTATACAAACATTATTATTAATATGTTGATTGCATAATTACCTTTGATATTATATAAATTATGCAGTCGATAATGAACACAAATTGCTTCGTAATATAAATTGTTGACTTGTGATGTAGATATTTCAAACATTTAGATACTTGTGAAATATTTTATAGTATAGCTGTAGTTTCGTAGTAAACTATTTAATAACAAAGTCTCAAAGGATTCCTTGCAAATATTTCGTATTGAAAATTTGCGCGGGAATTACATTACATGCACGATAGTATATCGATAGAAACGTTGCAATATTAGTAACGTTAGAGGTGATTAACCTCATCAGCTTCTATTATTTTATTTTTTATTTGTTACACGCCGCTTTATATTTCGATTACCGATTTCTTCATAAAGCCTTAACTAAAAACACACGTGCTCTCAAACTGTAAGTGAAGGCGCCATATTGTCGTGTCCCAGAATGTTGCGAAAAACCGTCTGAGCACTGTCGGAGTTATTGTTACGCGACCTTTTGCTAGATCTATTAAGAAGATATTTTTTTTATTTGTAATCCATTCGCACACAATTGATCGCCAGAAGTTTTATAAGATTTATTGGATATAATAACCGTTTAATATAAGTCACATGTTGTAAGTTAAACAGTTTACATAAATTATTTGTTTCATGAAAAGAGGTATACAAGTTTTATTATTTTCTTGTAATTTATGTTCATATTAAACACTGGAACTAAAATTCTTTCATATGCTTTGACATATACAATTTCAGATTACCTTTTACCGTTAATTTTTTTGTAAGATCTAAGTCTTGCAAAACCATTTTAGAAGTTCCGCACGCATTGTGTATAAAAAAGAGGTAGTGTTAAAATAACAGTGTGATAACAACGTTCCGATCATTTCCTCGCTTTCCCGGATATAGCAGACTGCTTTGCCTTATTGCGAACATTTTATGCGCACCTCGTACTGTCGTCGGTCTCGCTTACGTAATAATCAACGAGCGGGTTGGGTCGACTTGGCTTGTAAATAAACGAACACGACGAAACAAACGTCCTCTAATGATTCCATGATTGCCGCTAATGCCCGCTAAGTGTTAAGCATAGTAGAAAGGCTCTAAGTGGTACATGATGGAGGTTACGTCTTAAATAATAACTGGTATAAGTTAACAACATCGGATAGACTTCTCTATGGAAATCACGATAAATATAATATGCTTGTAAATATAGATAATAATCTAATATTAATAGTGAATAAGAATAGAACAAACGTGCATTTTTGTCTTGTTGAGAAAATAAATTTTTCGAAGGTTTTATATCTACATAATCATGAGAAAAATCACAAAATTTAAATGCCCCCCAAATATCTAAATCATGTTATTAGAGAAGAAGATAATTTAAATTAGTACATATGTATTTTTTTTTCGATCAGTATGCAGACGCCATCGCAGTGTAATGCAAAACAATCGCGGAGCAACGAACTGAAAGGAAGGATCCACGCCATAACCATTCTTTGCCGCACCATGTACGAAATGAACTGTTTCAAATGAATCACGTGTTAGATATGCTATTTTGAGTCCAGGGAACCACTGCTGTCTTGCTGTCGCCAATGATCTCAAAGCTCTATTAGTCAGTGATCACCTCGTGCTGTCCGTCTAGATTTATTATTTAAAAAAGAACTGGAAATTAAGCACACATTTCTTTGTCCAACCTATTTAATAGTAACATTCCATAAACAACTCTATAAATGGCATGCGTAAGAGGTAAGGAAATTTTTAGATCCGTTGCAACCAAGCTTGCCTTATTTGCTACTGGAAGCACACTAAGTTTCGCGTAACGAAGAAACAAGTAACAATACGTGTCTGACTACAAAAGTTAATGTATATTCTAATTGAATTTGACTATGGATCGCGGTGGGTGACTTTTGACTGAAGTCTTCTTTATTCACCGTAAGTTCAACGGTGATATTGTTACTCACTAGTGTATTTTGTGAAAGTACTATAATTTTCCAAAAAATTGGATATCCGTATTATATTAATAGTACATATGAATTTACTATCAAAAGATGTAAGTGGGAATGATTTATAAATAAAGTTGAAGTGATACACATATTCATATTTTGACAGTCCCGAAACCTGCAATGCAGTATCATTACCGACAATACTCTAAATTTTCTCTATTAAGTGAAAATCTTCTCTTTTCTAAAACCTTTAACTCTAATGAATTCTATACTAGATCTTAAACGTGTAAGTAATTTTATTCATTGCTTACCTACTACAATGCGTTTGGTATAGTATTTGTCCTTTCTTAAAACTGTACATGCTTCTGTTTTAAGTCCTATTGCTTATATTTAACACTTAATTATACCTCTACATCTTAAATATAATTAAATAAAAAAGCCTCAAAAGTTATATTTTATTCAACTTATGGATCTTAAATTCGCACTTAAAAATTACCACAAGCCTGAGGTAATATAAAAACTATGCATTTATAGTCTTCGTATACATTAATTTTATAATGACCCGTCACCATTTTTTCTTACACAAGTGTTAGGGCACGTAACACGTGTGCTTTGTATTTAATCAACACGTGCTTCTGAACAACCGTTAGCTTTACTAGTTGCTGTATTGATTATTATCGCACGTTCACACACGCTGGCGTTTGAAATTCGAACAAATAATATATATATTGTCTCCAACAAAATGTATTGTAAAACTAAACCACTGTTTATTCATTACTTACAAAATGAGTACACACAATTAATATAATTATAATTTTTATATGTAATTGTTATTGTTAAAAGGTAATATTTTATTATTAAATTTCTCAATCATACAAATGTACAAGTTGAAATAACATTCAAGTTAAAAAATTAAATTTAAAGCAGAATAAACAAATTCACGTAACAAAAAAGGCTTGAAAGTTTACGAGCGAGCTTTGCACAAGCTTCGAAGATACTTCAGATGTTCTCATTAAAGAAATGGACTCTAGCGTTCTTGTTACCGAAGTTTATCAGTAATAACATCCATAATAAGCATGGTCACAGTAATGTCAGCCCCAATATCTATAACATCTGCTATGAGTAACATGTACATAATTGCACAAACGTCGATAGACATCTCTGTGTCATCGGCGACCTAATAACAAGAAATATAAAAATCTTATGAACTTACAATCTACACAATAACACCAATACTTAAGAATATTAAAGAAAGACTATCGTAGATCATGGACGAATTATATAAGTATAACTCTACCTATGGGGCATACGCGTAGTAGCTGGGTCGTTGATGGCCACTGCGGAAGTGGATAATTTAGCGGTTCAGTGCGATCCTATCATAGCTAACGTGCTTATGTCGGCGAGCAGGGAGATTGGCCGTCATACGCTGACACCACTCGTTGTCCAGATTATTTTTAGGTACGAAGAAATGCATAAAATACAGACATCACTAAGATATTGTGAAATTATCAAATACTTTTTACGAAAATTAAAAATTCAAGACTTATGAACTATCGGATTGCAGTTAATTCGAGATGAGCCAATTATAATACAATAGGCTAAAATTACAGTACGGTATGTTTTTGAGAATAAAAATCCATAAATATATCTCTTGGAATATTGTACTAACTTTGATCTCTTTTCATAATCACATTAAATTTATTATCAAAAATATAAATTACAATTGAATTTTTTGATTTAGGATCAAATGCTTCCCTAGTATTATTTTAGGATTGTCTAAGTGAAAACTAATTTTATTTATTAATTTAAAAGACTTTATATCCAACTAGTCGAGTATGCGGAAATGCAGGAATCAGAAATTGTTTGAACGATGACGGTTTAAAAACTCTGCCTCAAACATGGCGAGATGAAATATCGGTTGAAATACGATGTATTCACCCTCCGAGTTGATATTCACATTTTATATGAATCGAGCTTTACCCAGCTAAAAGCTTAGTGAAATAGCCAGTGAAATTGCTGGATTAATTTTGAATAATCTCACAATATTATTTATCCGTTTTTCCATCATTTTCATCGGGTCGTTTTAAAGAGATACTTTAATTTCAAGGTTGTTAGACACCGGGTCATGGATGCTCATTCTATATTTTATAGCACAGTCATGTTTGCATCTCGACATGGAGACAGGCACAAATGGCATGCAAAGGGGGACCGCCGGAGTTTATAATTAGATCATACACGATCTTGTGAATTCCTTCTACGTATATATTAGATATAATAGTTATATGTAGATTTTAGAGGTATCGCATTAATTTATTTTGTACAATACTAAAATAGAATATTCTAATTTCATTTTACGTATAAGTTAATTTCGGTATATTTTACCGAACTTATGGGTGCTATTTAATTTTTTCGATGTCTTGTGGAAAGTGTTATAAGTAAAACTGTATAAGAAATGACCATATAATTTGAGATAATGTACTTTTATTTCTCACACTAAGGAATTCTAATTATTTGTAAGTTATTTGTGTTCATTAAACGAAAGATAAATAGAGAGACTTGTCTCTTTGTCAAAGTTGTAATATGTTACTATTTAAAAGCTATGTGCTTCTTTTTGTTAGCTGAATTAGACTGCTTAAGATTGTTATGTTACCGATGGTTCGATTAAACAATTGAGTTACACGAAGTCTATTGTTTAGGTCACTAATCCTTTAAGATTGCATACATTTTAACTTTTATTAACTGCGTATTAACCAATAAGCATTATGTTACGATTGTGAACGTTTAACCCCGAAGACTATTTGTACACTTTATAAACGTCAGAAAATTACACATCAAATTTAAACAGTATCTGTTTGCAATATTTATTAAAACTCTGTTATGATCTATGTTCTTCTAAAAAAAAAATATACTAAATATTACAAACATGTATGCGTTCTTTAAAATTTCATTGATATGTCGGGAATTTTATGTTAAACCGAGGAAAGAGGTGCACTGCCGGCCAAAAGTTTGAGACCACTTTGTACACAGGTTATAATTTGCAAAATATTTTAAATCTGCGTATGATAA
>DWQX01003113.1:0-19043 GCA_018245475.1 Pharmacophagus antenor
TGATAAGTTCATTCATCAACGAGTTTTTACGTTATTAACCTTTATCAAGCCAATCCACTCATAGCGCTACATCTGACTTGTACGAAGGAAATAATATAAACATGCATATATAAACTTCATTACGCAGAAAGAAAATAAAACAATAAATATAAATTAAAATTAAAATTATTCAAAGAATAATGAACTTGACAGGAATAATGGAATCGCTTGGTCAATTCATTTTTACGAGGTCCTTAAAATATGATTGCGTGTGAAATGGTACTCGATACAAAGAAAAAAATAGGGCAGCCAACCGTTTTTTTTATGACCATTAGGCATCGCTGTAGTGGTGTTGAGAAACAAGTCCACAGACATAAAACATTCTCTTTATTATGAGGAAAATATGAAAGGGATTTTTATTTCTTGTTCTCCTATAAACTCGTTAAAAAATAAAGCTATTAATTTCACTTACTGGACATATTTATGTGGAATGAAGACAATAAGATTTATTAAAAAAAATATTATGTCTTTATAAAGTGGCGTTATTTTATCAAGGATATAGTGTGTGATGAAAATAAATTTGGTAATTTTGAGGACATTTCCGATAAAGGCTATCAATAATATTTCAATAATTTATTATAACTTCGACATAATAGTAAGGTAGAAACGATACGTAAATGACAAAATATACAGATGTATGTAATGTAATGAGATGAATGAAATGTAATGAGTAAATAAAAATTTAATAGTACTTATTTGTTATCGGCTATGGGCTCACACGGCTTCAATATTACTTGGTATTAAGTGACGATAAGGCCGTAGATGGTGAAGCGTGTTCGCCCAGAATACTCTGGCTCTCACGTGTATAACTGCCAGAACACATCAACGCTACTGTAGCGGCAGATTGACATTGAGGATAACAAATAATACTACTGAAAGGAAAGTATATTTAAATATAGGGTTACACAAGTTTATTTTAAAGGTTTGATATGAAATGGTGTACTATTAAATACGATACTGCAAACCTCAACACTACAGTATTAGGTACAAATTATGAACAGTTTATTTATAATTTAACACTTTATCTTTTTCTAAAATAGACTGAACAATAAGCTAACATTTGATTTAAATTCCACATAATGTTAAATAAAAATATATGCGTAGATAGTGAAGCGTGCTTAGCCAGAATACTCTGGCTCTGCCGAAAAACAGTAACGTTGTGTTATGCGAGAGACTGACATAGAGGGCGGTAGCTAAGTGGGTTCGTAAAGATCTTTACACCGTCCAAACTCCACACAGTAGCTACACTCCTGAGTCGAATTTGGGACCTCCGTTACATACGGCGATCTTGTAACAATTAAAATTTTTAAATATGTGCTATCCACGATAGGTAAGTAAGCCAAAACTTTATTTAACATTAGATTTACCGACACATTTCTGTGGCTTTATTTCGAGTCTGTATAGGTAGTAATTCTGTACATTATTGTATTATTATTTTTTCCTCTTTCGCAATAAAATGAATAGAACAGTGTTGCCAGAGGCAGTATAAAGAAATAAAAAAGTCGAACGCATATTATTATAGGGAACTTTTTATATAAGGTTCATCCGTCAAAATGACGGATCCGGTAAATCTAGTTTAATACAATTCGGACTGTAAACATAAACCATAGAATTTCAGGTTGTAATAAATCTAAACCTTGTAATAAATTTGTTATCTCTGTAGTATTAATGTTGCCAGTAATAAATTAACAAAGGTCGCAGCTGTAAACGTTTGTCTAAATGAAGTTAAAACAGAGCATTCGTTTAATAAAGTAGATGTCAAAATATGGATTGTAGTGATTTGTCTCCCCGTTAGATATATCGTAACTTTGATTTTACTTATAAAAAGGAAGCAGTAATAAGTAAATGTTTCGGAAAATTAAAAATCTATTTAAGGAAAATTTAAGGCTAACCTTTAATTAACTTGTAAAAAAAAATAGGACAGGTGAAAAGTATTTTTCCGACAAGTTTCAAATTATATTTATGTAATAAATAGAATCTGAAAGAAACACAAAGTTTCAACAGAAAGTAACAGGTGTAAAATCCTCTCCATAAAGATAGACAAATAGGACTGTTCAGCTCTACAGTTAATTTTTATTTTATTATTAAAAGACAAACTACGAAATATAACTTTTGACGATAAAAACACCCTAAATTAGTTATCTATATAAAAACAATGTATAGCTATAAATAAAATAGAGACAACAATCTCATTTAATCAATAAATATACTATCTAAATTAAGAACCTTGTTATTGTGATGTACTTTAAAAGCATTCAGCATCCACTGATACTTTATACATTCATTTAGATGTGGTGCCTATATGTACATAAAGAATTCAAAGTCGTAACTGACCTATATATGTGTGAGTGTGATCTATAAGGGTTTTTATTCTCCGAGTCAATGGTTTCAAAAAGTAATACACATAGTGAAAGGGTATAACATATAAAGAGTAAAAAATATTTATGTGATTGTGTTGAATATGCAAATAAATTAATAAATCATTCGTTTAGTGTAGTTTATGATATGGTAATTATAATATTAAATTTCCAATATTAGAAAAAAATCAACGCACATTATCCTCATGCAACAAAATAAATCGTAGCGTCCATCCTGTGAAAGCCATTAATCACACTTTCCATTTACCTGTTCTTTGTGCTTTAACGTTACATAGAAAGCATTAACCACTCGGTATCTTTTCTGAATATTTTTCTTTCCCTTTAAAATGCTCTTTTTGCGTATGAGATAGAAAAAGATAGATTACACGAAATATTACATGTATAGTATTTTTACATGTTAAAAATGATTTTTTAAAAGAAGGAACACACCTACTTAGTAATTTATTATACTGGATCATTGTCAGATTTTGGAGACAAGGGTCGGTCTGTATTTGAAGTTGAAAGGAGAAACCGTGAAAATATGTTATTTTTAATGTAGTTTCTTTTACATTGCTATGTTACACATAGAATACATATCCTATCGCAAGTTAAGCATAATAATTAAATCTAGAAAATATGCAACATAGTATAAGTAAATAACGTATGTTATAATAATAATAATAATAGTAAATATCTGTATAAATTTCACGCATAGTATTCTAATTCCAAGATAGACAGGTTAAAAAAGATAGCCCCGTTTAATATAACCACACATTATTATAATATATTGTCATTAAATTAGATATTTCTATTACAGAGAAACAGGTAATAAAAAAGTAAATAAATTTGCTACCTAAATGAAGTTCAGATTTGGTAAGTAGTTAAGTATTAATTATGCCCAGGGGTAAATGGTGAATTATTTATTGCATAGATGTTACTGCACGAGTGCACATTGAACGTTATTTTATTCATTTGTGCAACTTTCAAGCACGTAGTGAGGAATCCAATTGGATGGAGTCCAGAATGCCTGATTGGACAGTATTTGCGATTGAGATAAACGCTATTGTTTGCAGATTACCAAACTACGTGAAGTCTTAAAAATATGTATATTCTTCTTAAAAGATTTGAATTAAAAGAATAAGAGATTTATGTAAGTTTTATGTATAGTAAACGAATATATATTTTTAATGTAATTTAGCAATGTTATTCAGTATGTAAAAGTGCAACTGTGAATTGTAATTTATTTAACGTCAATTCCATTGTTTCGATCGACAATGTAAAGGAAATAATCGATTTATTTTGGAATTAAACCGATTTCTAATCGAATACAAAACTATATAATATAATACATTATAGAAATTAGAAATATTTAAATAAAAATTTTATCAAAAAAAATAAAAATAAGTCTAAAAGACATCAAAATTTATTTGATTAAATGGAATATGAAGAAAAAGTATTACGAACTATTAACGTAACTGGTCATTTCAATCTGGTAGTTCTAGATTAAAATAATTCTGTATTTTCTGTTTTCATTTTATTTCACGACATTTTAACGTAGAATCGACTGGAAAGGGCTTTCCAAATTTAAATAATCACGGAATGGATATAAAGAGGAACTCGATCAGTGTCAATTTTTGGAGCGGTTCTCCACTTCGATAGGCGATTTATTGCAAAAGTTGGGAAAAGAAGTGTTTTGTTGTCGCCTTAGACTTCCCTTGGCTGTGTTCCAATATAATTTAACTTTTACCCTTACGAAACATCGAAAAATAAAGAAATATTTCTCAGAAATAATTTAATAATGATACGATAGTTCAAAGAATTGCTTCAAATTATTTTTCAAGGCGTAACTTTTTTTTAATAGTTTTATTTTAGAATTTTAATCATTTAATCATTTTAGAACCTCTGCATTACTTTACTTACATACTATCGACCTCATTAACGCTATTAAAACCTGCGAGATACATAAATTTGCTGATGATACCTGTCTATTGACAGCGCACCAAGACTAAGAAAGCAAAGCAACAGTTGCAATTCGATTTTGACTTACTCTTAAAATGGTCACACGATGTAGGACTTGTGCTTAATGTACATAAAACAAGACCATGTATATCAGTACCAGCTAGAATAGACACAATATAGCCATAAACCTTATAGCACATAGTCACCAATGCCTGCATCAAAACTTTCAAATCACCCGTGTCAATGTCCTACTGTTGATACAGTGCCTAGTCAAAAGTATTTAGGTTTAATTACAGACGATCGTCTAAACTGGAAACGACATTAACATCATATGTGACAAGCTCCATGCCCTCCTGGCAAAACTATCTAATAAAAAAAACACCCTTTTCAATCTTATTGGTGTTGTATAAAACCTTAGATGAACCCATTATTTCATACGGGTTGAGTTGTTACGGCGTACGGGTACAGCAGACATATTCAACAAATTTACGCGCTACAATTACGTATTCTAAAAACTATTGTTCCCGAAAAAGTAAAGAAACATTTTCATAATAATTATTACCTACTTTTTAACCTCTGTAAAATAAATCACATGAAACTACTAACAGAATGATATTTCAATTCCGAATTAAAAAATAAAATAAGTCACTAGAAGCGTAAGTAAACAAAAGTCTGTCATTCCAAAATACATTAACAACTACGGCAAACGGGTACTAGATATACTATACCTTATCTAATTAATTAATTACCAATAAAGGTTGTAGAAAAAATCAATAACAAAAATTATAAGCATACATTAAAAAAATAATTTCTGAATCAACCTAAGTAGTGTGAACTATTTTTTTTCCTGCGAATACTTGAGCTATCCACTTACAACGTGTTGCTATTTCTACTTCTGAATTTCTGCCCATAACTATCTGTTTCCTTAATTTTATTTAGTAATAAGATTACGACGCACAGTAACCAACTGTGGTTTTTGTATTTTTTTTTTCTTTACATTGTTTGTTCGTGTATATCAAATAAATAAAACAAAATACCGATGCAAAAATAGTTAAAATACTCACTACTTGAAAAACAACTGCAAATGACCAAGAAATTATATCCTGTAGTGATATTCAATAATTATAGTTGGTAGACGAAGAATTGTTCTGTTAACACGTGTGCGATGGTCGAATTTGGCACAATGTCAATTTTATAAGAGTTTTTAAAGTTACGAAATTGGATTAAGTAAACAGAGCATTAAATCACAGCTCCGTAAATAAAGTGCTAAAGTTTTGTAGTTTGTTGTATACAACTGTTGTATGGAACCGATGACGTGTACAAATGTTTGTCAGGTGTCCACTACTATTTCACAATAAGCACCAAGCGGTCGATACTAGAAAAGTTTGAATAACGTTCACGAGGAAGAAGAATGGAGTTTAAATACTTAACTAGGTCGTGAAACACAATATTTTATTCATTAATATCAATGAAATAAAAAGAATGCACCACCAAACGTTTGTACAACTTATATAACTTGTTAATAGTGTTAAAACTGTGTGTCTTTCATGGAATGTATTACCAATGAGAAATATATTAAAAAAAACTTGCTAAGCGGCAACTACAAGGAAGCTAGTCACAATTTCCCCAGACCCAGCGCAATCAGTGAAAGTACTGAAATCTAAACCTTATGTAAGTGATGTTCTTAGGTGTTTATATCCAGTTTTTAATGTTTTTTGTTTATTGTATATAAGTATTTGGCCTCAATTTTACAAGACTAAGTTAATTGACAATGAAGCTATGAATGGTGAAACTTCGGCCCGAATACACTGGATCTCATAGTGGAACTGCCAGATACGACAGATTGAAAATAAGAGAGGGATAAAAATATCCTACTACCATCCTCATCCCACCACTTATATTGGTGTTACCCCACAAACAGCTACCGTGCCACGGAACCAGTTAAAATATATGTAAAAACATGTGTAACTGGAAAAGAGGACAGTTTACGTTGTAACATTAAAATGCATTAACTTTAATTTTATTGAAGTTAAAATTTAGTATTTATATTCACATACTTTATAAAAAAAATTCTTCGTTTGTTTCGTTTCACTAAAGTTTGCAAATAGTAATTATTTTTTATGTACTAACAGAATGTTGTCACCATTTGTTAATTGTCATTATTGATAAAAATAACTAATTTCCTGCATTATTCATTATAATTAACATACATCAGTAATTCTTAGATTGTTATTATTGTACAATTTCATGTAAGGACTTTTCTTTGAATTTTTAGGCTTAACGTAGAATGTTTAAAGGATATATTTTTTTTTGTATCACCTTTACTTGTATAAACTATGTAATATTTGATTACTAATATAATTTCTGATTTTAGCAACTATACTACAATTTTTGAAATATTTTTTTATTAGCTACGGTTTAACACTTTATTTCACATGATTTTAAGGGATTCTCATACATATGACTGCTGAAGCATAATATGGTGTAATGGCGGCAGATCGAAGTCGAGTTGGTCAATTGAGCTCATGTAGACTCAGAATCGAAATCTAGACCTCCGTTTTACAAGTCGAGCGGCTAACCATTGCGCCACTGACGTTGTTAATTACATCAAACAATAGAAGAATGTGGAGAGGGTGATTTAAAACTATTTTTCCAGTTAGTACTCCCATACAAGCCCGAAAGCGCAGCATAACCCATTTAAGCAATATAGTGCACTGAAATTAATAAATTATATTTAGTACAATGTCTAACCACGGTCATAAAGATAAAATATTGGAAAAATCTCGTCATATACTAGTATTAATATTGTTATATGTATTTAAGAGCTTGGGCCTGCCCTGCAGGTGCGCCCCCACTAAATACCTTGTCGCGTATGATTTATTGAATAAAAATGTAAAATCTCTTTTCGTAAATAAAAAGACAAATTTTATTAATTTTATTAAAACCCAAGCATATCCTGTTTTCATATATGTATACAAATGTCAATGTAAAATTCGAATTTCTTATAAAACACATAGGTAAATATAGTCTACTGAGCCAGGATAAAAGGCAAGGACTTGCAACAAAGTGCTTAATATGAGAACTTAAGTTCCACGTATGTAATAAAGTATGGAGGTTGCACTGAAGTCGTGTAAATCGACATTACACTTTAAAACTAAAAAGAGGTAATTTTGTTGTGTTTAAAGTATCAAATATGAGAATCACAATCATTTATATCTTGAATTGTCTAATAGACGCCATTTTATATACTAGTAAACAAAATTGTTTTTGATTATATAGAATCTCGAGGATTTAAATATTGGTATATAGCTATTTTCTAACCTTATATTTATATCCGAAACAAATTATTATTGTCATCACTTAGAATTATTATTATTTATAGAATAAATTTATGCCCTCTCATATTACATGGTGTATAGTTAAGAAACATTAGTCATACTTTATGTCCAATGATTTTTTATGTCATAGCTATGAACTATAATATAATCATTGTTCAGGCCCACTTCTCAACTTTTAAGTTAATTTTATGAGACACTCATACACGTCATCTGGGTCTTTATTAAGCATCTCAAAAACAAGTCACGTTGCCAAGTTCCAGCATTATCTAAAACATAATACTTCCTAACTCGAGACAATTCCGATCCATTGAACTTGCTCTACGAGTAGAAGTCTGCGGAGAGATTCGATGTAGGTAGTGGTGCGTCATAAAAATTATATTACGATACAAAAAGTTTTTATAGCATGTATTGTTGAAGAATTCCCTGTACTGATAGACGACAAGCACGACATATAGTATTCGGAGCGTAAATTTGTTTGCTTTTGTATGATCACGCATATAACAGTGTGGTGCAAATTATATGATCATATTTATTATGAGAGTGTTCAAATTAAGAGTTGCTCGAAAAATTGAAATAATAAACTACCAATTCTGATTAAAACGGGTACGATTGATTTTATACATAATATTAATTTCTACTAAAATTATATCTTTTTTATATTTTTTTCATCGGGTAAAGTTTTTATGAAATAGTACAATAGTGTAATGTTTATAAGAGGTAACTTGAAAGATTTCCCGATTAGTGACAAGCTAAGGAGTAACCTTCTGACATGTTTGGTCGTTTTATGAGAAGGAATGAAGAACATGTCACTAAAAAGGTCTTAACCATGAATTTACCTGTAGAAGGATGTACATTGCGAGGAAGACCAAAGAAAGGTTGGATGGACTGCTTAGTGAGAGATATGTTTGTGAAAGGGTATTGTAGAGATGACGGAGAATAGAGATGTATAGAAGAAGGCATACTGTATCGACCCCAAATGAGAGGGCTAAGTCGAAATGAACGATGATGGCGATGAAGGAGAGGAACTTACCATCAAATTATCATTATTGTATAATAATATAAATGTGCATGTGTAATGTAAAATAATACATTTTATTAAAAATATCGCCTATTGGTGAATAATACGGTTTACACTTATCATAGTTCGTAGACAAACTCTAATAAAGAAATTTTAGTAATTTCAAAACGTCTATAATTTCATCAATTGCAAGTCCATCCAATCTATTGGTACCGAAATTGCTTTATTACAACTTCCATTTTTAGTGGACGAGCCTGCTCATTAAGTAATATGTAGTTTTGTATAATATGTTAAAACTATGTAGATTGGTTTGAATAATTACGTTATGAAAGAGGTATTTAAATATCACGGATTTAAGGGTGTAGGAACAAGTCTTCAACTTCAAAATGATTTCAAGTAGTCGTTCCCTGTGAAAGTAGTTAACCAATCGTTGCTTTTGCACGTTTAATTAGTTTACATAATGTTTACCACTTATTCCTACTATGGAACAATTTTCACTTAAAAGGAAATTTAAAGCCATTGCCGCAGTGCTTAAAAACCTGTGAGTAAATTCAAATTTCGAATTGCCCCTTGCTGTCCAGTCCAACAACGCCTTCTTTTCATGACCAAAAAAACGTATTTCGTTTGAAGGGCGATATGGCTGTAGAAATTACTTGGCCACAGGATATGTAAGCTAATGATATGTAAGCGACGGACGCAGTTTTAAGTATACGATTGATAATTATGAAGTTAACAAAAAAGTAAATTGTTGCACAGATTATTTAATTACGCGTATATGAATTGATGAAATATATTTACTTTATCTTAATTTTCTTAATTATTTTCGTATACCTTTTAAATGAAATAAGTATTTAAAAGTTACATAAAGTTTGAAACTTAAGCGGAGTTAAAAATATATTATCACATTATTTAAATATATATAATATTATCATGTACTATTTTCTTTTAAATGACAGAATGCCACTGAGGTATGAAAAGAAACAAGCATAAGAAATTTTACAGAAAATGTCATGCAAGATAAATCTTTGGAGCAACTATTGTAAAATTGTTTTATGCAATTCTACATCGAACAAATGTTTTCTCGAAGCTTCACTTTCAAGTTTTCTTTTTGAAGTGGATAATTTACATCGTTCTAAACAAAATCTACGTTCACTTCCTTCGTTACGTCATCATATCAAGAATTTTAAGGTAACTTTTTCAAATTAGGAAAATTGGTTTAGTGTTAATGGAACAAGATCGTTTATACATTAACATAAAAGAACATTTTTTTCTTTTTAAAGAACTTAAAATCTACAAATAACAAATAATTTCTTAGTAAACAGTATAAATGGTAGACTGAACGAATACAGATTTTATTACAAAACTGAAATGGTGATTAATTCTTTTTAAGTTAATATACAACACAGAAAGTACACTACAGAAAGATAAAATTGGTAAATTAGAAAATATTCGATGATAATTAGTTACTTTAAATTCCTTAGCCCTGAGCAAAATCTCGTTAGCCTAGTAAAGTTCTAGTTAAACTGCCAACTTTTTTAATTGCTTTTATTTCCGTTTTTTATCTTAGAAACGGTAAAAACTCGACCTCGTGTTGTTAATTACTAATAAATTTTAAAAGTTAACTAATTTTTTCAGCTTATTTACTTGGAACGATAAACTAACATTTTACTTTAAAAAATTGACAATGCTTAGAAAATATTATATAAAAGAAAATTAATAATTGATGTGATCAAAACAGATATGATTGAATTCAATAAACTTAAAACATAACTAGGCATTAAGAAATATATTAATGTTTATATAAGTAACTTATGTACACATTTTCATGATAAAATGCTGGTTCGATGAAACTAAAGTGTTATAGGTAAAATAAGAGTGAAACAAACATCAATTTTGTTAGTAATAGAATCTTTTAAAAATGTTTTATGAACCCAGTGACGAGCCTGTGTGGCAAGTCCAAACACGTAAACGTTCAAAATCTTTCCTATTATCGTACCTAAAGAATTGAGTTATTGTTAAAGAAAATTGTTGCAACACCATTCTCGTGATTAGTTCTAATAAAAAATAAATCTCTTTAAAATGTTGTACTTAGTCATAGTAGTAGTATTGCAAAATAATCGGAACGAAAAAAAATTACGTTATGAATCGAAGACCTCCTACTTTTCGTCGATTAAAATATGTGTAATTACGTATATTTTAAGAGACAACTTTAATCTTATATAACCATTAAGTTTTAAATGTTAATAATGAATAGATCTATTTTCTTAGCTAAAATTAATGAATTACTTTTACAACATTATAAAATATTAATTTCTGTTTTTATAACAAAATATTATTTTTCTGCTCCGCTGCTGTTATTTTTATTCAGGAGTCATATTTATGTATTTTATTTGTTTTGATTCCTATTTTTTTATTTTATTCCAACATATTTCTCTGCTTTAACTATTTATTCCATAATATTCATTTCTTATATAAATGAAGAACATGTCTTAAATATGTGTCATAAACTAGCGAGTACTTGTAAAGTTAAATGTTATAATTTCATTTTATTACAGTATATAAATTGTTAGCTGTAGACTAAATCGGTTTACTTGTTCATAACTCTATTATGCCTTGAAATAATGTTAAATTAGTTTCAAGGTGTACTGGAGGACGAAAACATCCAGGCTCACATTAATCTCTAAGCAAGTAGAAAATATGAAGTTTCTTTAGTGTACAAGCATTCATAGCCGTAAATAAATTAGTAGGAGACACTTGTTTTGTTAAAAGAATACTAACATTCTTATTTATAATTTTTCGGGTCTTTATCGCGTAGACAATTTAAACAGATAAGTGTGTTGGAAGATAATATAAGTCATTGGTAAAATACTATGATCCATGCAAAAAACACATTATCCAACAGGTTATGTAAAAGATATTGAGAATAGTAATATAATTTTAATTGTTTTGTATTGCAAATAAATACTATAATTTCGTTTTTATAACTAATGTAATTAAGATGATAATATCAAAAAATTAAAACGTTAATTATTAATACTCTATGCACTCAAGTTCTAATATCATTTATTTCTCGACGTATCGACATTACTCGCTTCGGTTGTGTAATTCCGAATTTTATATACATTGCTTTCATTTAATGTCACATCGCATACCATAGCTTCTACAAAACTGTCCGTACTGTAGCGACTATTGTACTCGCAGTGTGTAATGCATTACAATAAGTCATGCATGTAAAGATGATTATTTTACTTTTAGCATTTGTCAATTATAAGATTTCGAAATATGAACGAAAAATAAGAACCTCCCGGTGGCTATTACATTAAGAACTTAACAATATTTTATGCTATTACTCTAACCACAACTGTATTACTATATTTAAATATATGAGCGCATCTGTTGCTTCCTTTATAAAGGAGTAATGTATGAATGTATTAGTCTAAAGAATCACTTAACGTAAGTAGAATTTTGTGCTCACCTGCAGTACATTTTTCTTTATGAGGGTCCAAAGTTAATGGACTTGTATGGCGCCTTAAGGTAAACTGTGTCGGGTGCGTTTCTGTCGTTTGACAGTGTTATTGACATTGTTATTAATGTTTTTAAAATTGATAAAAAATTTTCTTTTTATAATTTTTATAACTTGGTAATAAAATTGTTTTACATATGATTTGAAGTTTATTTCTCTCACGGATCTTTGAAGTTATGTAACGTTTTTATTTCATGAGTAACCTAAATTAAAATCTTTAAAGTTCAAAAATACCCATATTTTTTTCAACTGGAGTATAAACTTTCTAGTTGTGGTAAACCAACCTAAAACCTCAAACGCTTTAAAATCATTTTAGTCAGTCGGCATGAACTCTGATTGAGTGCATATGACGTAATTTCCGGTACCCTTGGTGAGATTATTTGGAATATTTTCCTGCGAAAAATAATTTTAAACAAACGCAAAGTATTTTCGACACGCACGTTTACTTCTTTTGCCGCCATTTATGTAAATATATTCGATGAAATTATCATTTAAAAACAATTACATCTTAAACTTTATGTATACATATTTTGTTATTTATGTTTTCAAATTCATAATGTATAAACTAATAAAATTATGCATATAGCTATATTTAGAAGGAAACTTTAATTTTTAATTAACATATACGTACCTCTGTGCATAATACTCGAAGAACGCTACGAGGATTTCAATAGATCTTGTCATAGCTGCCCACATTTCGTGACTTTTGCATTTTGAGGTCATCAACGATGGTAATTTTGACGGACCGTCAGACATTTAAACAAGAAAACATAATATTATAGTACAAAGAACAGTAGTCCCCACTATTTTCACAAATACAGTACAATCGCACTAACTTATTTTTCCCTTATTACGATTCTAAATTATTTGTCCACTTATAAATTAATTAATTAACCGAAATAAAAATTGTGATCAGCAAAAATTTTATTACTCACTAATCACTAGCAATGTACGTTTAAATATTTAACTTTTTTATAATACTAGACGTTTTATGACAGAACAATCGTAGTACGTTAACAGGTAAAGACGTACTACAATAGTACAATTTTAGTGAGGTCTTTTATATATTATTCTAATTTATATCGTCACCTAATTTTTCTCACCGAAAAGTATTTACTTTCATGAATTAGTTATTGGCCAACTTTAAAAAAAATTTGTAATGTCGAATTTAAAAATAGAATGGGCAAATTTTTCTAGGATTAATTTCAAATAAAGTCTAACACAAAAGTGTGAACCTAGAACCATTTAAAAATCGAACTACGCGTCCAACGAGGGATGCGTTTGAAAGAACCAACCGGTCTTCGTAGACTGGCGACGGGATGTTATAGCGCATGCTCCCAACGTAAATTGTAGCACAGAGTGACCATATTCATCGACCTCCCGCTCCCTCCTTTATCAATCTGATAGTAGATGATTTAGGGATGTTGGTAAACAAACCGTGAGATCAACTTTTATTGGTCGTTGTTAACGGCGACAAAACACATAAACGCCGGAATACACTAGTTATATAAGTAACAGAATCCACAGTTGGTTCCACTTTTTTTCGAAGAGATTTTTCGAAAACCACTTGAATAAAAAATTGTTCGAAATTATTATTATTATGAATAATTTAAAACAGGGGCTCTATTATTAGTACAAAAAATTATTCATAACAAACTGAAAAAGATAAAACTTAGCTAAATTAATTAAAAAAAATAATACATTTTGTCAAAACGCAAACGGCAAAGACCATAATTTTTTAATACCTTCTAATATTATTTATTTAGCACACATAATTTTGAAGATGTAAAAGTTTACTTTATATCCGAAAAAATGTATATATTGTATCTTATATCCAGTTATAATAATTTTTATAACTGGATGTACCGATATCATGCCTCTTCATTAACCAATTATTTTACGTTAGTTTATTAATCATTTACATATAGTCAGAATCTAATCAACAACACTCGACGCTTTTTTGTAGTCATGTGTCTATATAACCATGTATTTCAAACCATTGTTTATATAATGTTTATAAGTTTTTTTGTTTCGTTAACTCATGTATACAAAAAACTTACGACGTTTGTTTACGTCATTACGCTGCTTAAACATAGCCCAGTCGTTTAGAATGCAATCAAGAATCTACAATCGCAGTAAAAAATCCGCTATTCGCTAGTTTAAGTATCTCATCGCATAAGCGAAAAACTTGGAGTAGTAATACGAGTATTACAACCGTCAAAACTAACTTTCTTTTTAAAAATAGAAAGTAAATTTAAAACATATAGCGTGGGTAAAAGATGCAGAAAATATAATTTTGCTAATAGAAATAACACGTGAGTTATGTTTCAATCAGTATATAGAGAAAAACCATAAATATCCTGCGTTATTAGGCGGTGATACCCAGTAAAAACATTGTTCAAATGTAGTATAACGTCCCGTTTGCCAGTGTAAGTATTTAATTAAACCGGAAGCTCTTACCAAATATGTTCATAATTGCCGGGTTCAGTTGACTAGATAAATTAATGCGTCCGTAGTTAGTGACACATGTTTTCGAAAATAGAAGACACGTGTTACACCAAAGTTTTTTTGGCCAGTTACACATCACATAAGGTACACCAAAAAGGTTGTGTTGGTTGATAGGGGCGTGCCCGTAGGGCAAGCCTGAGCTCTTAAATACCCATCTACATAAAAATATAATAATACGACGTGATTTTTCCATTATTTTATCCTTATGTTTGTGTTCGGACCTTGCAAAAATTATGATTTCTTAATTTTAATACAATATATTGCTTATTAAATGTTAAGTAAAGGATGCTCGGTTTTCGGGCTTATATGGCAGTACCGCCACTGTTGGTTTGTACTAATGCGGTCTTTGTTTTGTTCGTGAATAAAAATGTTCACATTCGTATTGCGATTTGAAGCCTGTAATAGCCGGAATACTCAATAAAAAGATATATAAGAGCTCGAATACTCGGCTTTTAGGATTTAAAAATATATTTATTACAGAAAATATTATTATCTACAAATCTAAAATTCTTAGCAAATTCTCTGACTAACCTATATATCAATGCCGTTGGTCCTAGAGACCATAACATTTGAAGGGAGGGTATTTTGTGATATGATTTAAAAAAACCTTTTTTGTATAGAAGGTTCTTTTCTTTTCTTTCTCTTCCCTACCCTTTAAATCCCTTAAACTTCAATAAAAAATTTGTTTTCCAAATCGATGGACTCGTAATTGTTACTCATACTAGAGGGCTCGTACTCCATAATATAATGCTTGACAACTCGACGTTTTTAAGATACTGTAAAAATTATTTATATTTTAATATTATTAGAAAAAAAAAATTACTATGACAAAACAGAACAAATTTTATGTTAAACTACTGCATTTTATAACCTCAATGTTATGTGATAAAATTCAAAATATTTGCTCTTTCTATGACATAAAATGTCATCAACCTATACATAACATAAACTCGTACGGCGACAAATTACCGCTGGATTTAGATTATAGTCACTAATTCTAAAAGATGAAAGAGGTGTATGTATTTATCAATATGTTTTTTTCTTTCCAAATTAGTGTCCAGACCGAATGTTGTCATCGCTTGCTACGATGTACTGTACGATAAGAAGTTTGTTACAACTTTACAAGTTTTCATACAAACAACGAGTACGTAAATGTTTTAATTTTTTTCGACATGTACTAATGTCAACTTAGATCGATAAAGAGTGCTTTAAGAACATTTCCTTGACGATTAGGCAAACTAAGACCATCCAAAATCCTACGTCGGATCATCACCTCATCCTGCTGAAGCTGGGCAAACGTAACGGCCTCACCCTATGACCAAAACCGTTGTGGACTCACGAAACCTTGAGGCCAAACTCAACGGCACGTCCTCACCCCATCTCGACGAGAGACCTAATATGATCTAAGCGTCTGACACAGCTGTACGGACTATAGACTCGATCACTCCTTATATCTTCACGACTGTTGAAGAGTGTACCAGTGTATCGAATTGGATATGGGTTTCTCTGGGACATTCGGAAACACATGCCACCATGAGATATTATGATAAATATCATTCCGAGGCTAAAAGTGAAAAAATGTCAAAAAGCGCTTTACTAAATTGCGTTTTGCAGATAGGATAATCTGCTAGACAATCTACAGCTCTCGCAGGATGCCTATTCGCTCCTAGCTTGTATCTTAATGGTGATGCCTGTTTCTGCCCCCCCCCTCCCCTCCACTTATTAAAGGCATCGATATCTCGCCGACTTGTACTCCGTCATCTGCACCCGCCGACCCTAGTCTTCCGAGGATAGTGGAGGCTGGGACGGCATTCAGGTTTTTCCTCCCCCCTAGAGAGTTGACCCTTAGACCTAGTTACTATCATGAGGTCACTGAGACCTCATTATTCTTGAATTCAAGTCCAAATCCGCCCACTAGCTTCAATGACGTCTTCAACAGGACGCTGAAGTGGCTCCTAGCACCTCTACTATGACTATAAGTGCACATCTTCTGTCCTGCTCTCCAGCTACTCCATCCCCGGACGTTTGTAAAGAGGCAGAAGTTGTCAGAGTTTCGAAGCCTAACAAGCCAAAGGATTTCAGCAACAGCTACCATCCCATCAGGTTTCTCTCCTTTTAGGAGAAAATCTATGAAAGCCTAATATTGGTACGCCTCCGAAAGTTCTTCTAGAAAAATAACCTTTTCCGGATGGAAGGACTAGGCCAAATATCTTCGGGTCACTTTTAACTGGAGACTCTCTTTCATCCCACTTGTCAACATCGAGTACATCAACGACTGCGTTCTTGTCAACTTTAAGTGTCACCCGCGTAACGCACAGGTACGGCCTGAAGCTGTAGTCGAGTTAGACACGGCTAACACGTATAACCCCCCTCTTCGCATAACACTACATGCGCAGGTAACACCACATCCATTGTGCGCCGCGCTCACCGCTGACTGCGGCGCCACACAGGCTCACAGACCGCATGCAATCCTCGACACCAGGTCAGTGATAGTCAGAGACTGAGCTCGAGCCCACCTCGGCCGATCGAGTACTTTAGATTACCGTCATTCCTATATCACCCTGCAATACTTTCTCGTAGTCATTCTAGCCGGCTTCTCTCGCCTCTTATTTAAAAAATTAATTCGCGGAGCACCGAATCCGCGCGCTCTGTAACCGATGAAGCTGTAAAAGTCGCCAAACAGACTAACAACGTAAACATCTTCTGAAAGCATGAAAGTAGTACGTTTTAATACATAGTGTCCTTCCTCTGAACTCTTCCGTCCTTTTCCCTTCACACCTCTCTTTTTCACACATAAATTACGTTTAGAAACTCTTATTTTCTATTTTTGTGTTTGCGTTGGTTTTCTTAATAATCTGATACACATTAAACTTAAATCTTACATCAATAGTTAATATGTAAAATAAAGAACAAGTGTACACGATGAATCTCATTTTGCAGTGATCAACCATGAAATTAGACAACTGAACATCGGGCGCTCCTCTATATTGCCTCATGAATTTCAAATGAACAGTTTAAGATTTGTTCCACTCAAATACGTATCGGTCTGATATATGATAATAACATTGTTATAAGGCAGTAATATAATGCATAGAAATATTTAAATGTCGTGATGAAATTTATGTAAAAGGGTGAATTATATTTTTAAACCACATTCAAAAATAGTTTCAATTCTCTACCTTTATTTACTTTTAAATTTGTATATACACGAAATAGTTGTTTTTTTAAACAAGAAACTGTCGAATCTACCGATGAGTGGTAACTAAATAACTTGCCCTTAACAATATACTATTATTTTGGTTAGAGTTCGCATATAGTACCACAATATACTCAACGCATTCAGATATTTAGGTGGGGGTAGAGCTTTATCATTCTCACTGGTCAGCTATCACTTTCAAAGTGTAGTGATAGGTGATAGGATAAATATGAGATAACGGATATTCGGCGCTAGGAAAAGAGATTTGAAAAGTTGGTGTTTCCAACATTGCTTTGCGTTTATCTACTCGAAATTGAAAAACATCGGTAAACATGTTTAAGGTATAAAAATGTAATGCCCTCCTACCTAATATGATTAAAATCGGCCTATACTACCGTTTACTGTAAAACGTTTATTTACTCAGGTCTTTTCCTTGTGTACTTTTCTCTATAAGCGAATTTGTTGGTTCAATTAACTTATTACCGTATTAAATGCTAAAAATTTCATGATTTGTAAATGTAAGCCCTTTAAACCTAATTAAAAACAGCGTCCATGAAGTTTTATTTCATTAAAGTCCCAAATTGACAAACAGAAACGCAAAATACTTGGCGTAAGATTTACAATATTATGCCTATATGAGTTGTAGGTACTGGTTTTAATTATTATTTTTTCACAAAGTAATAAAACAATTTTTTCCATTTATTTTTGTTTAATATCTAAACGAAATAATTGATGAAAATGGCGACAACTAGGAAAACGCGGAAAAATGTTTTTATTCTTTCCCAGATAGCATCTCGACATTGCTTTTATGATATTTTCTACGACTATTAAAATATTATTTGGTATTAAAAGTAATTTGGTATTATTTTTTCTTTTTTGTGAAAATGACTACTCAATTGATGTTAAAGGATCTTGAAATGTCTGTAAAATTTATTT
This sequence comes from Pharmacophagus antenor, assembly GCA_018245475.1. NCBI lineage: Eukaryota > Metazoa > Arthropoda > Insecta > Lepidoptera > Papilionidae > Pharmacophagus > Pharmacophagus antenor. The sequence goes on from DWQX01003113.1 coordinate 18,875, forward strand.
AACAAAAAATAAAATACATATGAGTACATAAAGGGAAAGAGTTTAGATTAAAAAAGTCAAATCATTATCTTTTAGAAATTTTTAAGATTTTATAATTGCAAAATTTTAAATATTATTTATAATCTTTATTATAATAAATAAATTGACACGTCCTGGCGCATTGTGTATC
>DWQX01003114.1:0-19041 GCA_018245475.1 Pharmacophagus antenor
GATTCGCGAGCCAGTTTCGATGAAGCTGTAATAGTCGTCAATAAGACTAACAGCGCAAACTTCACCGAATACAGCAATCCAGCAGCAGCAGCAGCAGCAATGAACAACACGAGTAGTTTGAAATCGCACTTCTGCTAATTATTTTCATAAATTTGATAATTAATTGTCGTCAGCAACATGATGTTGATAGTCAGTTTTGTAGTTTTCATATTTTTTTTCATTTAAGTGAATAAAACTGAAAACTTTTCACACAAAGATTTGAGTCTAATTTAAGTAAAAATTAGATTAATCTGAATAAAAACTACATGCATTGTTTCATGGCATTATCCATTATATTTTACATAGAGATTAAAAATACACTTCCAAGATAACGTAATTACGATGTTCACGTAGTATATAATGGTTTTTCTTGTACGTACGTACGTATACAATTATAATCAATGTATTTTAAAACATTAAAAAGCAAATGATAGACCAGTATTGTGGTGGAACACGTATAAAAGCATCATAAACTCGACCTCTGTAATTAACAATCTAAAATTATTAACATATAGTTGAAGTGTAATCATAGTGATACGCAAGTTTAAATCTCATAAGTCCGTTAGCAATGTTATAATTCAGTTAACTGAGTGGAGATGGCTCCTGGCAATTGTTGAATCCTTACAGCTGTCTCGTTAAATCTAGAAATCTGATTCTATAATATCACTAGTCGAATATATGTTATATAAATTTACTTTTACTGAAAATATTGGCTAAAAAATAACTAATGATTCGACGCCACATTGACAAACTTGAGTATAAGACCCAGTAATAAGTGACCGTTTTAACTTTTGTAAATATTTAGCTATTGACATTATTGTTATGAATAAATACATAGATATGTGTTCATTCATAACAAAATTGGCCCTACAGCAATCTTTTATTGTTATTTGATTTTATTATTCATGCGAATTCAAATTGTTGTAGACAACCACATTCTCAAAATCTACATCACGCCAATAAGAATATACTTAGAAATAGAATATAGTGGTATATATAGTCTTGACTATAGTATTAGATATACTTTTTATTATGAAAAGTTGAACTTCTTTGATTATATTACTACGAATGACTACATGATCTTATAACATTGTATCGTAAATTAGACAAAAACAAAATATAAATAGAAATAACAAAAGGTATAAAAAAAATAATGTAACGTAAACAATAGAAAGATATTGTAATTGTAAGACAATGGAAAAAAATCCCTCAAACACAGCATAAGGTATATTTGTAGAAGCAAAAGTGATACTTAACCGAATTTGGAATGTCGATTATATTATGAGCACAAATTTTTATAAAGCATTTTTTATTTATTTTAATGAACATGTTTACTTACAGGTCAATAATATTTGTTATTAGCGGAGTTTTATGTTCTAATTATTAATCTATACGTAACAATATGTTAAAAGTTATTTATAACACGTGGTGCTTACTTATTATTATACGAAATTACTGAATTTTAATAGTCACAGTGCTATTATGCGGCAGAAATTGGAGCTAATGTGATATTTCTATAGCCACCAACATAGCCTACTATTAAGTAACAATGTATAGTCTCAATTTTTATATTATTAATCGATGCTTTTGAAGATCTCACAGTTTTACCATATTTGTAACTTTTAATATAAGTTTAACAATATGCATAAGGCAACAATTTTTTTGCATACATCCGTTGCCTCATGTATACAAAAAATTATAAATTAAGTACAAATAAGATGCACGTAGATGTGATTTTTTTTTTAATAAAATACCTCGCGATTCAACTAGTATTATTTTTTTGCGCAATTGCACATTGCACTCGTGTGGTGTATTAAAAGTTTCTTTATTATTTTTCTAATTCATAACTTAGACTGCATTCTCATTATCTTCCGCAAAACCGCAACGTATAGCTTTTAAAAATGAGACAAATGAAATAACTTTCTATTTTAATTTAAGTCGGAAAAATCGGCATTATTTTAATACTTTCATAAGACGTTTTTAAATATAGAACTAAATGTTCCATGAAGATAAAAAACTAATATTCATGTATTCTGATAACATATATGTTACATATTTTTTACATACATATATGCGACTACTATGGTAATATAAAAACTTTAAAAATAATTAAAAACAAAATGTTAAAATTGTATGACGAGCTATTATTGCAGCATGTCTTGGCTGACGTTACTCTACTTATAAAAAAATATTACAAAATTTTATACAACAAAGCGGCATCACAGGATAATAAATTACCTTTAGATAGTACATTTCTTAGCAATATTTTCATACGTATCACACAATCAGCTATTCACTTCTTCTTCTTCTTGTGCCTCTCCATTATTGGAGGTTGGCCGTCAGCTTAGTGAATATCTCTTTATTTTTAGCCAAGACGTCTTGAACGCTGGCAATCCCTGTTCACTCTCTGACATTTCTGAGCCAAGACTTTTTTCTACGACCAACGCGTCTTTTCCCGGCGATTTTGCCCATCATTGTAAGTTGGAGAAGATGGTATTTCTCGTGTCACAACACATGACCGAGGTAGGCGATTTTACTACGTTTGATGGTTTGCAACAACTCGAAATTCTTCCCGACGCGTTGGAGTACTTGCACTTTAGATACTTTCTCAGTCCAGCTAATACCTAACATTCTACGGTAGCACCACATCTCAAAAGCATCCAGATAATTCTTTGTCTTGGCTTTAAAAGTCCATGCCTCACTATCATAGAACACCACAGGCCACACGTAACATTGGAGTATTCGTATTCGGAGCTTTATGGATAATTGACGGTTGTATAGAACGTTACCCATTCTTTTAAGGTGGCTTGGGCAATTCCAATACTGGTGCGTATTTCTTGTTCGCTGTCCCATTCTTCATTAACCCAAGCCGCGAGATATTTGTACATCCGCACGCGCTCTAGTTCTGTCCCTCCGATAGTGATTCGGAGATTTAAGGGGTTCTTGCTTATTACCAGGAATTTAGTTTTGGAGACTTTCATGTTCAAATCCGCCATCAAGCTGCACTCGTGAACTCTGTCCAGCAATACTTGTAAATCCTGTGCAGTGGAGGCTATCAGTACGTTATCATCGGCGTATCTTAAATTATTCACGACTTTGCTGTTTACTATTACACCGACCTCCAGTCCTTCCAGCGCTTCTGATATAATTGCTTCGGAGTACAAATTAAACGAAAGGGGAGATAGGAGATACAACCTTGTCTGACACCACATCTTATCTCCATGAGATCCGTTTCTGTCTTCTGTCCGATCTTCGACTCGGACCGTGGCTATTTGGTTCCAATACAAGTTTTTAATAATTCTATCTTTGCCGTCCAATCCAATATCTTGCAACTGTTGTAGCAGAATATCGTGCTTTACGCAATCAAACGCATTTTCATAGTCGATAAAACATAGAATTACATCAGTTTGCATATCACGGCATTTAGAACATTAAGAGCAAACAGTATCTCACGTGTCTCCATACCTGACCGGAAGCCAAACTGATTTTCACCTAACTGCTCGTCACATTTTGGTCTTATTCTGTTATGGATGATAGCCAGCAATATCTTGAGAACATGGCTCATAAGATTAATGGTTCGGTATTCTGAGCATTTTTTGACTTTGGCTCTTTTCGGGAGAGTGATAAATGTAGACTGCAGCCAGTCACTAGGATGATCACCTGAGTCGTAGATCTGATTGAAGAGTCGCGTAAGTATACCTACATATTCGTCCTCTAACAGCTTCAAGATCTCAACAGAGATGTTATCCGGACCCAGTGCTTTTCCAGTTTTAGCTGATCTTTAGTGCTTGTCTCACCTCTGACGTTAGTATGGGTGGGCCAGTGTCATCAGTTGTTATATTATACTGTGTCTACTTCTGGAAGAGTCTGCAAACATTTGCACTATGTATTCGCGCCATGTACGTTTTTTACTCTCCTGGTCAAATAGATAATTACCTCCGTCGTCATACAATAAGTTCAGGCTACGTTTTTTACTCATATCCGCTAACTCTTTGACTTCATTATGTAAATTAAAATTATCGTGTTTGCGCAGGAGAAATTCCATGCGGTCACACTTGTCTTCATAGAATCTATCCCGAGCTAATTTTATTTTATGGTTTATAAGCTTATCCAACTCTGCGTATTTTCTTGTATTTGTGGCTTTATAGGTTCTGCGTTCTTCCATCAACTCCAGTATTTCATCCATCATCCATTGCTGTTTCTTTCTAGGATAGTTTGATGCTAATACGATTCACAAATGTTGCCAACCTTATGTTTTAAACTTTTTTTCTAGAGAGGATGTTGTCTTATCCAGCTCTTGTTCTGCCCACTGGTTAATAGCATTAGATACGGGTGCTTTAAATTTATGTTCTTTTATCTTATTTATATCAACAAATAAATTGTTTCGTTTACGTTTAATACTTTTTAATTTACATTGCATTGTTACGACAACCGGGTTGTGATCAGACTTAATGTCGGCGCCCGGATATGTAACAGCATTCGTAATGGAATTTTGAAACCTTTGGTTCACCATAATGTAATCTATTTGGTTCCTTAGTATGTGGCTCGATTTGTGTCTCAGTGAATTCCAGGTGTATAAACGACGTGGGTGTAATTTAAAGAAAGTATTTGTTATAGTTAGTTCTTTATCTTGACAAAAGTCTACTAACATGTCCCTTCTTTCGTTTCTGTCACCGAGACCATATGATCCCGTTAGTCCGGGTACTGGCGTTGAACCTACATTCGCATTAAAATCTCCTATGATGAGGTTAATTTCATGTTTTTTTGTATATTGCATTAGAGTGTCTATCTGCCCATAGAACTCTTCAATCACGGCCAATGGTTTTTCTGCCGTAGGAGCGTAAAGTGTTATTATGTTAATATTAACTGGATACGCACTAAGTTGTATAAGCATAGCGCGATTTGATAGTGGTAGAAATTTTGTCACAAAATTGGATGTTACTTTACTCATAAGAACCCCTACCCTTTACGTTTCAAAATTCTGATCGTTGCCTGAGTAATAGAGTACTTTTCCTTCGGCAGTAAGGTGTTTGTCTTAACCAGACCATTTCGTATCACTTATACCTAGTATATCAATTTGTAGGTGATTCATCTCTTTGATTATGTTCGGAAGTTTTCCAGGCTGCTGCATTCCACTTACATTCTACGTCGCTAATCTTATCTTTCCCATTTTTGTCCTTCCGGGGATTCTTAGCACCCCTGTCCCATTTAAAGGACGCCGGAGACTCGGGGCCATATCTTTCCTTGTATTATTCAATTTGCTTACTACTAGGGCGAAGTAATGACGGTGGTATCCCGTTGCCTTCCGTCATCGTAAAGCCGTGACCGTCGCGCCGAAGATGTCGACTGCGCCCACGGGTCTCTTGCATAAGCCCTTTAAGCTACTGTAGCTTTGTCTTTATGCAAGTACTAGGATAGCTGCCTCCAACCCTAGGTCATAAAAACTATGCTCTTATGACAGGGCTCGCCTCTTCCGCTGGTTTTGCCGACTTCTGTTTAGAAAACATCTTCGCTATTACCACCGTTGAGGTCTTCGCCTGTAACCCCAGGCAGGGAGCCCTGTTATACCCCACAGCGCTGGGTCCTTCAGCTGCACTTAGTCATCGACATCTCCCGGCCTACTTGAAGACGTGATGTCGACCCCCACGACGTGGACGCGCCAGAGAAGAATTACTTGAGTGCACGGTATAGAATTTAGCTCTACTGTACCTTAAACCGAGTTAACGGACTTGTTTGTGCCCAAGCCTGAAGGTTGAAAAAAGAAAAAAGAAAAGCTATTCACTAATAGAATCGAATATGTGAAACACAAAAATATTTCTTCAGTATTGTGTAGACATTACTGTTCCGATGTGAAGTACGCTATAGTTAATAAAATTCCTGCAGTATTGAGACGTAACGTTATGTTCAAGGCAATGTGCGTGTGTGAATACATGCAACCCAGTTCTTCAATATTGGCAAGTGCAACCTAAATATTAGGTGTAAGCTCTGCTCACTACATCAGTTCGTCGTATAAAAAAAAATAAAACGTGTAACAAAACACAAAGCAAGCAAGACTTATTCATCAATCGCTGAGCGCAGTGTTAAAATGTTTGAATTATCAAAACATACATATATTTTACCATCGCTTTTATCACCGTTTATGTGGGTGGCATGTAAAGTCCATACGTAACAAAATTAAAGGTTCTCATTCGCAGAGAATTCCAGCACATTTTACGGAAAAACAAATTACAGGGTATTGTAAAAAACGTCCAATTTAATATTATTTTCTTTTATCCCACAAAACCGAGTCAAGTAGTACACTTTGAAGCAACTTAATTTGCAAAATTTAATAAATATTTTAATACTTAAACTACTGCTTCGAATATTTTCGTGGCAAAAATTACTAAATTTTAAATTTAAGTAATAAGGTGAGTTTTGTATATACCGAACAAGTAGAAAGCTTTTTTTAAAGGTATTTAATAAAGAACTTACAGTAAGGACTATTAACTATTCTTAAAAACAATACTGAGGTAACTTTGAAAGTAATTTCATAAAAATTGAAGTTGTGTGTCGTTTTTAAAAAAAAATGAGAAGAGTACAGGGTTCACCTGTTGATTCTATATCTAGATACTGTGAGTACCAGTACGACGCTGGATGTGATTTTTCAACATTACATTACGCACACACTTTCAGATAATAAAATGATAAGACATTAGGCTAGTTATTTCTTTTTGACAATGTTACAATATAGCTATATAGTTGTCCTTCTTGAAAGTCATGTGCTTGCAACTAACAATTTTTCTACATTACCAAGCCATCGCATTAAATCACAAAATATTGATTTTCGTTACTTTAGAAATTCCACTGTCTGTGTCTTAAAATTTTACAACGAATTCAAATAAATATGATTACTCCAGATAAAAAACGCACAAAAGAGAGTAGAGTGGTTATGGGCAGGACCATTTTGTAGATTCCTTGCTCAAACTTTGCAATAAAGGTGTAGTTTAGAAGGCCAATAAATGTCAAAACTAATTGAAATAGTAAAGAAATAATCAAGCTGCTAAAAGTAATGATTTGTCTCAAATGATATTTATATTTATCAATTATTGATTTTAAGTTTTACTGATATAGTTAGTTCTATATGGCATCTTGCGTTATATTTTATTACATAGTGCATTACCTACGCTCGCTTGACTGAAAATTACAACCTATGTGAGTCAAGTTTAAGCCAAATTCGGAAATGAATCTCGTATCATAACATAAATTTTCACACATCAACATCATACATAACAAATACAAGCAAAATAACACCGAAACTCATTTACAAGTGTGGTTCAATTTAACGCTGAGGAAAATTAACTTGCTTACGTGCGTTATATATATTCATACGTTTGAGAATAATTAAGAGGTAACTGGCTGCGATGTCAGCGATTTTATGGTTGTTGAAAGGTAAATTACTTCAACAAATAAGTAATTTAAAAATGGAATGTTCTTCTACTGCAGGACTTCCAACACGCTTAGAATGTTTAAATGAATATTCTTAAAAGTTTTATATGATGATTTTTCTGCTGTACTTATAAGAAAGGTATGAAAGAAAAGAATAAAAGAAGATAATTAATAAAGATTTCAATGAGGTTGGACTGTAACCTTCTGTTATTAATTACTTTACCGAACAGTTTTATTATTCACCATTATGTCCCAATATTAGGTAAGACATGATAAAAAACCTTCATTGCTTGGTGAATCTACTGATAAGGTTTCTAATTAATATTTTCATAATCATTATATTATTAAGTGTTATAATTAATTTTTTAAATCAATCATAATAGAATTAGATGGTCAAGTTCTGTTTAATTTTCTTTGTTTTCGGATTGAAAGTGTTCACAATTCCTTATTCAAACTTGTTTTCATATTTAGATTCAAGATATTTGAAAACCATGTTGCTACTACAGTTTATGATTTATTTTAACCATGTAATAATACAAATCATTCTTTCTGGCTAAGAAGAAAAACTCCTCAATTCAATAATTATTCAAATTATATTAAAATAACTCAATACCATGTGATCAGCAATCGCCCATTTATGATAATATTCTTGTTGTTCTTGATATTTTTTCTTTGTTAAACATCGGCCTTATGTTTCGTAGTCTTACTCATAAATAACGTTTTTGATTTACCTTGTACGGTTTTGTACTTTTTCTGTGTTTCCAAAAATAACTTTTAACAGAGTGGAACGATTTAGGTGAAACTTTTATTCTTGGAAAGAGGTTAGTTCCATAAAAAATTTAAAAAATGCAGCGTTTTTGTGCCTACTGATTTTTTTTTTTATTTCTGTATCTAGTAAGTCCCTGACAGTTTTTTTTTTGAATAAAAATATTATTTTATTTAAAAGTTTTATTACATTTAATGCACAATATTAAAAAAATGTAGAGTTCATGGCATTCTATGCCAGACTATTATTATTAGTGTCTCAATTTTTTGCCTTAGCTTCCGTATGTCATTTGTTTTAGATTAAACAATAACAAATAAATAAATAAGCTCAAGGGAAGTATCTCTATGTTTTTTACCTAATAATCCTAGATTTTTGATTATTTTTTTTTATAGGCAGTAATACACTACTCCGTTTACTTTAATTTATCAGAAAATTATTTTTAGATCATATCTCTTATTCCTTTTTGAATATTAATTTCGATTTGAGAATAGGCTAAATTTTTATGAAAGATTAACATTTGTAAAAGTTTTATCATTGGTTGCCATATGAGTAACTATTGAATTTTGAATTCATGAGAAATTATTGTAATAAACAATTTTGTACAGACTTCTAGTTTATTTTGTTTGCCATCTGTTAGATGCTGTAAAATTATTGCTTTTTAACGAGAAACATTAAACATCGACACCAACAGGTACGGAATTACGTCCATCAACAGAATTGTTTACTGATCGGCTGCGTGCGCTCGAAATTGACCATAGTAACTGAGATCATTTTACATCTGTATAGTTTTATCATAGTTACTGATATAGTGTAATAATTTTATTACATATCTAACGTTTATTTATGAAATATATTAAAATGATATGATATTTGAAAGAGAAAATAAATTGTATTTAAATTATGGAGTTTAGATATGTACAAAATATAGAGCATGTGTTGGTGATAAAACTGAAAAATATGGTATCATTTGTTGCAGTGAGTGTAAGCGTGGCGGCGACCGGCTGGCGACGCCGCGGATGTCGCTGCTGGGCAAACCGCTCAGCTACCGCGCCACGCGACGCGACGCGCGATACCGTCGCCTACAGTCCAAGTTTTACAACTTCCTTGAGCGTCCGAGGGGTGTGAAAGCAGTTCTTTATCATATGATTGTGTAAGTACTTGACTGAATTTGTAATACCCAAGATTTGGATTTTATATAAAGGAATGATAATTATTTTTGAATTTACTTTCAATATAATTAAATATTAATAGCCAAGTCGCACTCATTTTGATTATATTATGCTATTTGTTCGACATATTCCTTCTATTTTCATGTATGTTTATTGAAAACATTACATTTAATGTTTTAACGGTCTGAACAAAATAATGATATTTCATTTTTTTTTTAAACGAAAGATAAAATTGAATTTCATAGTTCACAGAAATAATTTTCATCATTTGAAACGCATGATTTTTTATTATGATATATTTTATGATGAAAAGCTAATGCAATTTAGTTTTTTAATTAAATTTTTAAATCGTAGTATCCAATATTCACTTTCATTAAAAGCAGATTCGTCCTAAAACAGCATTCCAAACGTAGCAAGTAATAAAACTACAAAGCTGCACGTAGTTTCAACATATAATTAAATACCAAGAGTGAACTTTTAAGTTAGTTACCCTTAAAAGAAATTCTTACTATGTTACTTTTCTTTTCGTTGCATACTATCAAAAGTAAATTCATAAATATGTAAAACAGTAGCTAATTAAGTGATGTATTTTTATTTATTATCCGTAAAATAGTTATAATACCTATCAAAGGGTTTTACCGAAAATACTCTATTGGTATTACGTGTGCCCCGTGATCTTTTGCCATACGCACCATTACCTTATAAAAATAACATGAGCGTACAGAACCGCTTCATGATTCCTGTTAATGCCGGGCTATTAAAACGGACAATGTGTCTGACGAGATTAACGCTTACACAAATCTGACAACAAATGAACAAAAAAATGCTGACGAATTAATTACCAAGGAAGACTAAGATCGTCATTTATTTTTGCTTATCACATGTAACAAACTTCATAGTTGTTGAGAAAGGCATGCTCTATTTTATAAACTATTATAAGATAAACATTTATACCGAGAGATTTACTGCGACTTGTCATATAAAAAGCCGAAAGTGAGAAGGTTGACCCAAATTATTTATGTAAATATCCATTATCACTCTATTTAGTTCACGGCGGCCTCCTCTATTTAAAATTGTATTACTATATTATTTACTATTAACACACATTCAACCTAAAACGTGACTAAAGTCTTTCCTTTAGTCACGTTGTCCTTACTATTGATACTAAATTACTGCTGTAAACAATGCCACTAAAAACTGATCAATAATATTTAAGAGAACTTAAAAGCATTGCAGTAATTTTGTAAGTAATATTGAATCAATATCGCACTTCATACAGCAAATTATGTGACTTAATAAGTAATACTACGTGTATTTAATAAACCAAAAGTCAATTTATATTGTACTTGCAACCTTAACATTAATAATATTAATATTTGTGGTTTTTCTCCTTAATTACATCTTTATATACTAAAACATTTTTATTCAGGTTTCTGATGGTGTTTATGTGTCTGTCGCTGTCGGTATTCTCAACAATCGAGGAATACGAAGCAAAGGCAGGGATTGTACTTTTCTATATGGAGACTGTAGTCGTCGTTTGGTTCGCCATCGAGTTTGTTTTAAGGTACATATCGAATAATTTGTGCTTTAAATTTATTACGAATCAGCATTAAATAAAACAGAACTGTCGTTTCACCGATAGATATATCCGAAGTTGTAGCAGTTTCGTTTTACATAAGATATTTATAAATATCTTATTATAAGATGGTTTCCCTAACTCTTATACTATTTGTAACGTTTTTAATGAAATGAAAAATTAACTAATTATGTTTTTATAAAAAAAAATGATCCTAGTATATTCTTTCATTATAAATATTTCACTTCAAATTAAGTAACTATAAAACTTGATGGGGAACCACGGTGAGACATAATTGTATACATTGCGGAAACCCTATAATCAGGTGCGCACAAATAGGGATGAAAGAGTACAAAAGAAATTTTCAAAACATCTTCGTTTTAATAATGAAATCATAACAAGCGTACCTGGGTACAAAGACATACTAAACCGTTATAGATAAATTTCATTAGCTGACCGATGAACACTTTTGGGTTTGTGCTTATTACATAAAATTATAAACTGCAAAATGAAATTCACAGAGCTATTAACAAAAGTTTTATATAATGCCTAGACCTAATATTAGAAAAAATAACTATGATCTATTTAAACCTAGGTGTTGCAGAACTAATACTGGATCATCAGCTCCATTAAATAGAATCTTTAAAAATTATAATACATCGCCTAAATGGATTAAGGTTAATATATTTAGTGACTCACTGCAGATATTTATAAACAAAATTAAGAAATTCATCTATTCTACACAAAAAGATCACTTCGTGAGAATAATTGCTCCTTTTATTGTCGTTTTAAATTATCTTTCTTGTGTATGATTCCTTCCATCGCCTTGTGAATATTTATACCATACTGAGTTAGCCTTTAAGTAATTATTAAAATATGTACTATGTACAAACAATTGTTCTATATGATTATTTTGTAATAAATAAATAAAATATGACGTAGTCTTGGAAATGCGACACCTTTTGCCACATCATATATTTCATTTCTTACTACAGATAGTTTTTGTAGACCTTGTATATTAAGTTTGTATTTTTGTCCTACTTCTACTAGAAAAATGTCACGCGCTAAAACAGTTATGCGCGTAATTTGTAGACCGTCTTTGCATAAAGGCCGGACGGTGACATAAACAATTTAAATATGTAGGACGCAAGTTGGCGTTTAGTATATGTAACTTGCAATACACTAGAGAAGTTAGTTAACTAAAGGAAGAAACTTAATAAGGTTTGTTATTCTCTTATGTATCTTTAAAGACAAGAGTTAGTATTTACCATTTTTTTATAAATAATACTTACATCACCCATTTAGTCATCTTTTTTTCTTTCAGGCTTTGGTCGTCAGGATGCAGATCGCGATATCAGGGCTCAATAGGTCGCTTAAAATTTTTAAAGCGACCTTTTTGTATAATAGGTATTTATTATTAATTTATGAACTAACTAAAGTACCGTGTAGTTTTTTTTTCATACCTATATATGCAGTACATGTTTTCACGACTTCAAAAACTTTCTGCAATTTTGAGAAATCTACGATATTTAAGATTTGTAAACAAATGAAAGGTCGGTAATTATACTGTAAGGACGAATTATTGTTTCAATAATTTATATGGCGCACATTCTAGTAAAATCCACGTCTCCTCTGTAAACTGCCACCAAGTGACCATATTTTATGTGCGACCAATCTCTAACGACCTTAACATTTCCGCCCGCCCTTCCACTCTCTGGGGATCGGGCCCTTCATGAGACTGCACGCACTACCTGGCAAATATTGCCACAATTTTCTACAACACTCCTTTGTGACCTAGAAACACATTTATTTGTTTTAGGCATTGACAAATTGTCGCCTATATCTCTACATATACTTATATTTGTACAAATGTAAGTGCTTAGTTCTTTTTTCTTATTTACCTTAGAATTTGTTAATTACGCAACACGCCACATTATACACGAGAATAAAAACAATTTCATTCTGTTTTAAAAAGAGTTTATATTTTAAAACATCTATAAAATTTATTTCAAAAAAAGTTATAAAACGATAAAAATTATGTTATGAAAGGGTCAAGATAACGAGTCAAGTATTATAAATGCTCATTTTACAGGTCTGGCCTTTATATTTATCACTATATAAGTAAAAAATAATTCTAAATAACTTATTTTCCATAAAACATTATCAGGTTTCCTTAAAAAAAACTAACATCGAAAATATTAGATTATAATATGTTCATCTTTGGCCCCGCTCCAAGACCATATAAAATATTGTTACATAAAAATTAACAAAAGTTATTTCTTAGATGTAACAACAATCATGGCGTCGTTGGTGGTGTTGGGTATGGGTTCATCAGGACAAGTTTTCGCAGCATCGGCACTAAGGGGTTTGCGGTTTTTTCAAATTTTGCGCATGGTGCGGATGGATCGACGAGGCGGCACATGGAAATTACTCGGTTCAGTGGTATACGCTCATCGTCAGGTGAATTTACATTTTAATTCATTAATAAATATACAAACGTCCTTACCTTCATCGACTATCAAACGAAGAAATGTACTAACCGTTTCCCCAGTGTTTGGACTTGTTAAATTTATTATGAAATATGAATAAATCAACACGTTTTACGCATAAAGATATTTATGCAAAAGCAGACATGTTGAAAATTCTATAAATAAACTTTAAAAATGATCAGGAAATATACCTGCAGACTGATTAATAACGAAATCGAAACTTCGTACGTAAACTTATTATCGTGAAAACTAAAACAGGTGCACAGTTAAGAATGATTTATCGCGTAGAATTTATTTAAGTAAGTTGGTTACGTGTACGTCTTGTGCTACATACTATCTTTTCCGGCTTCATACATAAACAAAAATTTTTAGCGACCATCATAGCGAAATTACCAAATATAATAAGCTATAGAGTTTTTGTATATTAAACTCTATGAGTCACTTGGGTATGTGATGATATAGCAAACCGGAACTTGTGGCAATTTCCTTCGTCTGCCAAGTAGGTCGATATAACACAAAACATAGAAAGACTCGATATCCACTCACAATTGGTTCTAGTTAAAGTTGCATGATTACATTCCTGGGCAAATAACAGAGGCTCGATCCGTATTTCTCGCCTTTTTACAAGATTGACTTAGCAAATAGGCTCTCCGCTTTCAGTAATCTGCGTAATACTTTACTTCCAAAAATAAGCTATTGTTTTTTAATATAAGATTACGTGTCTGTTTATTATTGCCTGGTATTAAAAAAAGTATTAAAATGTAATAAACAATACAAAAAAATAGTAAAGCTCATTATCGAATATTCTTCTTGAAATAGATAAGTATACAACAGATTTGTACTTTTTATTTATACTAAATAGTTAGTATAATGCTGGTAGGTCCCCCACACGGTCCACTGACGATCTGGTGAAGGTCGCTGATAAGAAGCCGCTGGATGCGGGTAGTGCAGGACCGATCAGTGTGGAGATCTTTGGAGTATGCGTATGCCCGGTGGGCGTCTACCGGCTTAGAACCATTATATTACAAGATATTAACCGAAAATCTGTTGAAGTTCACGGTGTGAGATTTCAGAGATGGGCTTATTTCAAACATCTTATAAGGACGTCTTCTGGTAATGACAATGATAATAATGTATAATGTAATAATTTTTGACACCCAGATTATAATTAATAAATCTGTGCTCTTAATAGAAAATGGTACGGAATTTATAGCAATTAACAAAATATGTAACTGCTGATTTTGAAAATATATTGCTATAAAACATTTATGCTTTCGCTGCGTAGATATTCACGCGTGCAAACTGGATAAATTTATTCAGCAGCCTGCAAAAGATTACATGTATAATGCCTGCACTTTTAAATAATACCTTATCGTGATTTCTAAAAAATTACAGTTTAACAAAACGAAACACCTGTCTCGCAGGAGCGTATATAGTTATACCTTTTTACCCTGTTATTTTTTCTTTTACGTTATTAACTTGTTTCAGGAGTTAATAACAACGTTATACATCGGCTTCCTAGGACTAATATTTGCATCGTTTTTAGTTTATTTAGCCGAAAAAGACGTCAATGATACAAAATTTAAAAATTTTGCGGAAGCTTTGTGGTGGGGCGTTGTAAGTATATGCCACAAACCTTTTTATTTTAATCTTGTTCTTGCAGTACATATCCAATTACTTGAGGTTGGCTGTCATTCCAAAATTTTTCTTATCTTGTTTATCAGTCATGGGCTACCACATCATCTCGATTTCACCTTATGTTAAGTGACAATAAGGCCATTGATGGCAAAGCGTGTTCGCCCAGAAAACTTCTGGCCCTTACATGTATGACTTACGGCAAAAAACTTAAACACTTAAGCGGTAGACTGTCATTGATGGTGGTAGCTAGCCAGACCGATTCGAAAAACCCTAACCGCTATTAAGACTCCACTACTCCCGCGGCCGGAGAACCCGAAATTTCCGCGTTACAAGGCAAGCAGATACACCGTTGCGCCACGGAGACAATCTTTCAATGTCTTACAATATTATGTTAACATATAATAATTTACAAATATCTCATAACTACTAAAGAAATTACTTTAAATTCTTTATATTATTACATTTGAATGACGTATTATTAATTTCTATTAATTGGTCGTTACGACAAAAAAAAGTTTAACCACGAACAAATGAAATCAGTTTGTCATTATTATTTTACCAACTATAAACTTGAAATATCTTAGATCACGCTGTGCACGGTTGGGTACGGCGACATGGTGCCACAAACTTGGCAGGGGAAATTCATCGCCTCGTTCTGCGCATTATTGGGAATATCATTCTTTGCCCTTCCCGCTGTAAGAATAATATACTAATTTGTCTATGTTGCTTTGAAATGAGGTAATATCTTTCATAAATATCTACTTTTTTCCCAAGGGTATTCTCGGTTCAGGTTTCGCTCTTAAGGTACAGCAACAACAACGGCAGAAACATATGATAAGACGTCGTCAGCCTGCGGCAACTCTGATACAGGCCCTGTGGCGATGCTATGCTGCCGATGAACATTCAATGAGTGTTGCCACATGGAAAATACACCAAATTCCTTTACCTAGCCCACAAACGAGGTTAATATAACACACTTACTTTTTCCAAAATTTATCTAATTTATTTATATTTTTATGTAGATTTGATTTATTCTTTAATTCGACACTGACCCTCTAATTTAAATATTTATTAACAAAATAAATAACATTTACACATAAATATCTTTAACCAAAAAAGCCAATTTGCCTCCCCAGTCCAGAATAAGAACATTAGTCAAACGCCTGTGTGGAAAACGAATGACAAGCATGTATGTTTGACAGTCGAGTTATGAGCGCATCATTCAAGAACAATGCATCCTTTGTGTCGCGGCTGCCGACAATACGTCGGCACAAGAGTACATCTCTGCATTCCCCAGCACCGCACTCTAAGCCTGCGCACCGCTACGACGTCAATGCGAGCGCTGAAAATCTCGGTAAGTTGAAAATATGAATCTCATGCATTATTAAACCCAAACAACATGAAATGCATCAACATACTGATCAACCACGACCATCTCCAACAATAGGTATGTCACGAAGCAAACTTATTTGTGTTGTAACGCAATAGTGTCCTTTTTATTTTTCAGAAAATACAAAATAACACGTTCTTTGACATATTTCGCGGTGTTAATCTAGTACTAGTTTGTTGGTAGTTAGCTTTTTTTTATGTAGGTTGTTTATGTGTTATGTAGACATTTCAAATCTACGAAAACCATAAGTATTTCCGCGCGAAATCATTAAAATGTTTAAAATAAGAATTAACATAAATCAATCTAATTACAATAATATTAAATTAAAGGTTACAACCCTATAAAAATTCCTAGAATTAAATTAACACATTCAAATTTCGAAAAATAATACCCAATTGTTTCGAAAACGGCCACTGCGTAACAAAAATACGATCACTCAAAGCATACCAAATAATTTTTAATTTACGAACAAACACAAAAGCAACAGTCTCCACCGCGGTAACAAGCCACATACACAGTGCTGTGAAATGTGAATGCCTTTTGGTGAAATGGAGCGTGATATGATTGCACTGTTTCGTAGATAATCGTACATCGGGCGAGGACCGTGCGTGTTGTCTACTCCATTGTTGGAAAAGCTGCTTTCAAGGTTCTATTCTTCATTTTTAAAACGGCACTATGGCATGACAGTTACAGTCGATAAACTTTGCTGCGTTCTTATTCATTCTTTTTAGTAAGTACTTTCCAGAAAAATGTGAATACACGAAAAGCGAACATGTTGACGTATTGCCAATGGCCGAATTGACAATTCGGACTACGGCGATAGTGGCTACGTCCTTTAGCTCGAGACATAATTGCTGGTCTCCTACTTATCTTCTACTTCCTTCTTTTTTCACTTTATTAAATAAAGAAATGCACCCGCATAGTTAAAATACGCTTGGAAGAAAGATACTGCAACCAGAAGCTCTAAATAATTATAAAGAAGTGAAACAGTGGCTTCTAAATTAAAACGCTTCGCGTAAAAGCTAAAAGGTAGACATGAATAAGATAATATTGATTTTGTTAGAATGAAAGACTTCATTTGGCGCATTTAGAGCGCGGTTCACACAATCCTCATTTATACAAGCGAACTAGTGTTCTCAATATTATTGGAATGGCTTCGTCTAAAGCTTGTATTTGAGTTCAGTTGCATTCAACCAACTGAACAGTATATAAAATAATTACACTGCTTTGCAATTTTATGCATGCCAGATAGTTAATAGGATTTTTGTAAAACATTGGACTTTGATCCTGAAATAGGTAGTTCCTTTTTATACCTAGGTTAATAAAAGTAGTATTTGTCTACTATAATTCAGTTCACTTGTATGCATAAATATTTTTAACTTTTAAAATGTCCGCCTGTCCTCGCTTTGTCATTCCTATAAGTTTTTAATGTAGTCTATAAAAAATAATTACAAATTTTGAAAAAACTGGACCACTATCGAAATATATATTTTATTTCTACGTAGTTCCTAATGTAGATAACGAAAATATTAGATTTACTTTGTCCATATTTATTCAAACTGGAATTGATCAAGGTTTTGCACCGAAAAATGTTCACAGACATTCGCTGAACTTTCTTAAATTAATTTTAAAATTACTAGAATGCCAGTGGACGTTTTATAGACAAAGGCTAAAGCAAATTAACAACTTACGATTTAACGTTTAAAAAATACTTTTGCAACAATTATTTTCCTAAATTTGCGTGTTAGAATTGAATGAATTATTCAATTCCAACGCTGTTTTATAGATAAAACGTGTATTATATTAAAAAGATGAAACATTTAATTAATTACTAGAATGTACCTGTTACCCATAGATACATTCTGCGTATGACGCACTCTCTCACATAATGCGATATTTACCAGGTTTTTGAAATATTGGTTTGATTATTCGACGTCACAACAAATTTTATTATCATCAATAAAAATTTATGTCTGGTATCTTATTATAAGAACCCTTTATCTTCTTCACAAGAATATATAAATTGTGAACTTAACCTGCTTAGTACACTTTGCATCTAAATAAAGTTAAATTAAGAACAGTCAATAACCTAATCATTTAAGGTACGAACTGTCGCACGTAGGGTACGATTGTTGTAATTTTTCGTTTTTTACGTGGTTCCTAACTCCTTTTTAAGTAATTCATCTCTTAATATCAAAAATCTTAGATAAATGAAAATTTTGGAAATATGGTTGTGGATTACAATTATTGTTATAAATATTCCTCTTATATGATCTCTATAATATAAAAAAAATACTTTTTTTATTTATTATAGATTTATTAAAAAATTGCATTAAAAACTTAAAGGTAGAAATTTAAGATTTTAAATTCCGGATATTAGCTTGTTTTGTACAACATATATTATTTATATGTATACATATATAATAAAGACAGATAGTATAAATCACTGAAGTAACTCCCCCCCCTGGCTCTGATACACGTCTCCGCGCCCCCGAGCGTAAGGCGGTGGGGGGTGGGGGGGGGGGGGGGGGAGGAGGGGGGGGGGGGGG
>DWQX01003115.1:0-19040 GCA_018245475.1 Pharmacophagus antenor
AGAAATGGTATTTAGACATTCAAAATGATTAGTAGATTACACAGGTGTTCATATTGTTACGTTATCATACGCAGATTAAAAATATTTTGCAAATTATAACCTGTGTACAAAGTGGTCTTAAAGTTTTGGCCGGCAGTGTATATCTCATTATCTCAAAGAAATTTCTCAATGTGAGAAAACAATAAGAGTAATTTAATATACGTTTATTTGATTTCATTAGGAGCCCTCTTCAATTTTAAAGCTGGCAGTCAGATGGAGAAAATTCTTAGGAATCTCTGAAATTTTATCTTTAATTGAAAGTATTTAAGCCAATTTTCGAGAATTTATATAAAAAAGTTCTATATTTTATGTCAAGTAAATAAAATAATTCTTTTTTTAAGTGATGGATTAAATTCGATCATCCAGTATGTTAATGAAGCTCAGGAGTAATATGCTAATTTCCGTGGGAGTACTCGTCAAACTTTTTAATCTCATGTGACGTCACTCCCTCGCGTCCCCTCCCCTCTTGCGGTGTTGTCAGAGGGATGATTGAAAGCGGCTCATTTGTATTTTTATTACTTTTTAATTTTTTCCCATTTTCCCGAGTGTCTCCACCGCTATCTTCTCGTTGTGTATCCATTTTTGATTACAAAGTTTTAATTCCAGATTAAAACTCAAAATTAAATTTTCATTTGTTTCTTATTTAAATCACATATCTGTCCGTAAATCCATTTAACATTTGTTTGATTGTATTAACTGCTCATAGCCATAATTTTTTTAAGCTAACTTCAAAATGCCTTTCAAATGAAGAAACATGTAAATATTGTGGTTTAATAATGAGAACCTTTTGTTTGCGCCATTTTTGCCCACGATCAGCGTAGGCTAATAATGGCGAAAATATTGATGGTAATACATTTTTATAGGTACAAATGTAATTATCGTAAATCTTTCATTTGATTGTCACCCTAATTGCGCTTAAATTTGATACTCAAAATCCATCTCAACCATGTCATTGTACTGTCACTCTGAGATTTTGTAACATGATATTCTTAAACATGTTATGTTTGAAATTTAATATTTTTTTATTTTACATTTATGGATACAATATTATTAATTTCTTATGGTAATTGGTCATACCTGAAACTGAAAAATATTATAGGAGTATAATATATTTGTGGTTTAGCGTGAAAATATGCCTGTATAATTAAATTATGATATAGAAAAAATATGTTTAATTTCAAATATTTCATAAAGGGATTAGTATCGATTTCGACAAAATGTTCCATAGCTATTGATTACATAGGTACATATTGTTTGTCCTACAACTACACTTTAATCTTAGCCAAAAAGCCGAGAAGCAATGAATTTTGTAAATATTAAATTATGAACTAAACACATTGTTAAAAAAACAGTTATACTGCTGTTTATGTTTAAGTATATGCAGTAAGAAAGGCGTTGACATTTAGTCACCTTTTCTTTGTACCCGAACAAATCGACTTTGCGACAGCGCGAATTACTATTGTGGCATTTATAGAATAAACTGTCCCCTTCTGGCAATATTTTTATTCATACCTTTTACTATTTATGTTATGCTAGTTTAGTCACTCTCCAGTTGGTTGATTTTAAGGGCTAAAATCATACGAGCAATGTGAGTTGATAACTTCATTCAAATTTATTTGTAACTACTTGATTCCAATATGGATTTTTTATTTACATAAAAAAAATCATTTGTTATTATTGTTATTTTAGCGCAAAGTATATGTAATATTGAAATAGTTAATTAAAATTGAGTTTTTCACGCTCTAAAGGTCACGGCAATGTCATTAGTTTAATTTTTTATATTCAAATTAGCAACGATAAGAGCAGGTGTTTATATAACAGCCTAACAACTTTTCAAGTAATAGGATGAATTATTACATTAACTTTAAAAATAATATTATTCTTTTAATACGTAAAAGAAAAACAGGAAAAAGAATACAATTACACAATTTGCTTATATTTATTATTATATTAATATTAGTTAACACTATGTAACATATTAAACATACGTAAGATAAAGAACCTAAAGAATTTTAAGAAAAATCTTTTATCGATTTCTGCTGAACCGAATCTGATTCCTCGAGTTAATATATTTAGTTTGAGTCAGTATTGTGACCGTCTATTGTTCTTCCCTAACAGTTCTCACCCTATTCCTCATGTAACACGAGGTTACGTACTAATATCATTATATTAGAGCGAGGGGCCCCAATATTTCACCCTCCACGCTTTTTAGCGGTTTTGTTCTCTAACCGATAATTTAATTCAATAGATGTGAGGTATTACGTGTTCCTGTAATTATTTATTGGAGGTGGTGTCAACTTCTAACCATTGTGGCATTGCAACGTTAATTATTGTTTTAGAAACTGGAAGTTACGCGATGTTAAGTTAAAAAAAATAGTTTAATGAAACATAAACATTTGTTAAGCTTGCGTTTGAGACTTGTACCAAGCGTACTAAAGAATTTCTAGAAGATTTAAAAAACATATAGTGTTGACTAATTGCTTAGAATATTTAGTTAAGCTATATAAATCTAATTTCATAGGAACTTTTTGCCTTTTCATTATTGTCGTGTACGATTTTTGTTTGGAATGTTTAACGGGTTTAATGAATTATTAGTAAAGAAAAAAGAGGAGAAATCATTTAATTCATAAGGAATTTGAGTTTCTTTTAACTTAATCTTAAAAGAGAATAACGTAATCGAATTCGGCCAATTTTGTAAAAAACAATTACCGTAAAAATATTTATCTAATACTTTTAAATCGAAAAACGCTACAGACTGCTGCCCATTACTAAAAGTCATTGTACATTTTAGATGGTACGAAACATATTTTATTTTACTAGTTGAATTATAAGTATAATTCCAACGTGTATAAGATTTATCAATGTTATTATTTTTTAGAGTTAAAAGAAAACTGATTATTAAAACCAACAATTGAATAAAATCTTCCACAGAAGCCTTATTATTTTTTTAAGACACAATCTTTCACCAAAACGCACTTAGCTATTTCTGACATTAAAATTCTCGTCGAAATTAGTCCAGCTGTTATGAAAATTAGCCGAAATAAACAGGCGCATAGACAAAAATTTTTAAAATAACTTTTTGGGTATACAGTGTAAAAGTTTATTTAATTAAATACAGTTTAATTAAATACAAAAAATCTGTTATATTGATTTCGCTAACAGCCATTATTTTTTGTTTATGTTGTAAAGTAATATTCAGAGGATTTACAAAATAATATGGATGAGATGGCATTACTAAAATTTATCAAAAGTGAATAAATTATTACTTAAACAAAACGAAGAGCGCAATTTTTTCTTTCATTGTAGTTCAAAGTACATAAATTTATGTGACGTTTGACGACATTTGTGATATCGGCGAGAATTAATTACAACTTTTCAGAAAAGTGGTTGAATTTAGCATCCATGTCAAAAGAAATAGCAGCGACTCCCTCCTCCCGGCGTGAAACAAATAAAAGTCAAATTAATTGTTACTTTCGTTCGTTATCGTGGCAAATTCATTGCGTACTTTAGAATTATATTTTAAAGTATTTTTAGTAGTTCGGAAAGGTTTCTTATAATTTATAAAGTTTTATTTTCAATCAACTACGGACTGCCATTTAATATAAATTTCAAATGATGTTAAGGCCGTAAATGTTGAAACGTGTCCGAATATTACCCAATTACCTAAGGCTATAAACTTCAATGTACTTTATTAAGTAAATAATAGTGTTATTTCCGTAGTGATGTACATTATATATATTTGATTAATATCATACACTGTCAACAGAAAAGCACTAAAAGAAACTATTGCTATGAACAATTATTTGTTATGATTTTTTTATTAATGTTTCAATAAAAATAGAATCTTGTGCAATTATTCCCACATGATTGAAACAATATTTTTGGAAAAAAAAAATATGTTATAGTAAAAATACCTATATTCGGACGGGATAAAGTTCTAATTACAAATTCAACGAATTAAATTGTTCGAGCAGGTAACCGGATATATCCAATATAAAATAACAGAGCCTCGCGCCATATTGTTTTGCGGGGATTAATGGCGTCGCTTCCCGTCGTCTCAACAAGGAAAGAATAGCGCTAATTAATCAAAACTCGCCATCGTCTGATTTCCATGGAGACTTTCTATAGACTTTTACGTATTTCGGAACCGCCCGCGAAGTTTGTCCGCTAATGGCTCCTTTTGTGGCACAGCTATCATTTCGAGATTGAATTTTTGTTTGTAAGCTTCCCGCTTTTATTTACATCCCCTAACAGTACGCAATAATCCTATGGGGATAAGTATAGTTATTGTCAATAAGGCCCGGTTTTATTATTATTTTCTTTTTGATTTCTTATTAAGAAATATGAATATTTATTACCAAGTAAAGAAATTATGTCAAGAAGACAATCTTAAAAAATTAAAAAATATATTTTTAAAAAAAATTCTGCATATAGAGTTTGATTTTTATGAAATATAAGTCCACAAATAGTAGGCTTTTGTGATAAATTCATTCCGATGAAAGCATCAAACCAAAACCAAGAATATTGCCTACGCATATGACGTCTGTATCTTAGCTCTTTACGGAGGCTTTTATTAATAAAACACGGAGATTTATGCGTCTAACTTTTTAATATTTATAGCCCGGCAATAAATTCTTGACGACGAATTCTGAGGAGGGAAGGGAAGGGTTGATTATTTTCCTTGTGGGGGAAGTTTTATGACTGAGCAAACCATACTTGTTGAATGTACCTTTAGATTAATATTTTATATCAATGTGTTTTTTGTTTATTTTAATCTTAATCGCTAAAAGTTTTGTAAAAGTTAACAGTATAAAGAAATATTTTTGAACCTGGTATATGTCGTGATGAAAACAGACTGTACTTTATACAACTAGAGGTTTTCGGGCTTTGGGCCTGGTTCTTCAGTTATTATCTACGCTTTGAGGCAATAGTATGCATTTGGCTCGAATGCCACAAATCTATTTACTAAACCATAATCTGGAATTTATATCAAGGTACACACACTTCGTGTTAATTAATTTCTCTATATAATATTATATGTGAAAATAGAGTTTGAAGTGGATTTAATACATTAACATAACATAACTTACAGAATAGCCATAGTACATCACGCTAAACTATCAAAACCCTGCATAACATTTATCATTTAGTCCGCCCCATAGCTTCGGGCACTTAGAAATCACTTTAAGAGAAGGCACCCATTACATTAATTCTATGAGACGTCTGCCACTGACTTACAATCGCGTTATTAGCTGTAGACAAAGGATGCTAAAGGTGTGGAGTACGGGGTGCGGGGTGTTGTACGGGCGGATTAAGATTTCCACAGAATATTTAGAGATGAGCTTTAAAGGTATTCCGGTTTGTCCTCGCTGTTTCATTGTTTGAATGATATCTACGCGATGAGATTAATTTTGTGGTATATGTATAGGTTCCGAGTATAATAAAGAAAAAAAATTTAGGCCTTTGTTCTATATAATAACAAAAATGAAATGCACAATAAAAGGTGTTTTTAGTGATTTTTGGCTTTAAAGACAGCAGAAGATTTGTTCATCTGTTATTTTTCACTCTTAACAAAACGACACCACTATGATATTGCCGGACGTCAAATTGTTTACATACCGCTATAATAGCGTTGCTGTGTTCTGGCAGTCACAAAAGAGAGAACAAGAATATTTTGGCTGAACGAGGTTCACCATCTACAGAGTCATTTTCACTTAGCATCAAGTGAAATTGAGGTCAAGTATTAGTCCATAGTTGTTAAAAAAATTGTACCGGATGTACCTCAAGTCTCCGATTAGAGAAAAATGTTAGCGTCTAATATGATCATTTTAGTTAAACCAAAAACTTACACGTAATTAAAATATTATAAAGTTTCAAACAACGGTGCGGTAATAATTTAGATATAAATAATTCATACAACTTCGTTAATTAGAACATGTCTCATCATTTCATACCTTTAACGAGTCCATAACGCGCATCTCATCAAGTTTGAGATGGCTCTTGCGTAGTCGTTTGAAGTAGCGTTGGTAATTCATATTTATATGTACACATGGTATACTCACTATACAGTTTGCGTTTGACGAGTACGTGATATGAATTGTTCAATAAAGGGGAGGTAGGGTTAGCATATCGCGCACTGATAGAAAAGTAATATTTGCATACGTAAAAGTGTTTTTACTTGATATAGATGTTGATTTTGGTATCGGCAATTGGCTAACAAATAACCTCTATTTTACACGTCTATGGAAAGTTACGCTCGCCCGAAATACTTTGGCTCTTATATTTATAGCGGCCGGAATACAGCAATGCTGTTATGGCGAGAGATTGATATTGAGGTTAATAGCTAGTCAGGCAAAATCGGAAAAATCCTATCACCATGCCGGAACATCTACTCGTGTGGCTCGGGAACAGAAATAGAGTCCTCTGTATTACAAAGTAAGCAGTAAATGATAGCGTCATGGAGTCCGTGAATACTAGGATATTTTCATAATAGATTGCGCTTACAAGTTAGTTCCCAAATGCAAGACAAGCAGTGAAAAATACGTTTGCGTAAATATAGAGAAAGCTAATATTTAAAGGTTTTCAATCAAACCATCAACTAAAGCTCTATGATATTATTATTGCAGACTGATTATTTACAGCTTTCTTAGTTTTATTAATAACCAACGGCAAGGAAAGGTATTTACTTATTTTTTTATTTGAAAACTTGGTACATGCTGTATACTAATTAAAACTATTCTAAGCAGAAAATATATCATACAGGCGAGCTTAACTCATTATGAATTCTCTACCAGCTAACCTTTGTGAGAGAGAAATAGGATATGGGAGGTCTTGCTAGGATAAAATATGAAACTAGTTAAACAAAAAAAAATTAATAAATAAGTATATAAACTACACATATTTGTACACATACATATATACATACACATACATACATATTCATACATTAATAATACATATAATATAGTCTAATAAAGGGAGGAGTAAAAATTGTGCTAGGGTGACTTTAGTTTGGAAAGGAAGAAACTTGTGTAGTCGTTTAAGGGAGTGGAGGGAAAAGTACATTTTATACTAACCTCACTAACATGACTAGACCATGACAGGTTGCAGTCGAATGAAGCACCTAAGTTTTTGACTACTTTGTAGTACTTGATAATAACATTGTTATAAGTGATAGGGGTAATAAATCCTGGTCGAGAAGATTGTACATGTATGTGCTACCAATAATTATTGTCTGTCACTTATTTGGATTTACCAAGAAACCAAAAGGAGGAACATAATATTTGTACATTTTTTTATGTATAATGCTGGTTAACTTTATGCTGAGGAGATCATTCTGTTAAAGGTTATTAGTTTTATATACATAAAAATATATAGCACATTAAGGACCTTCTCTTGCCGATTGCAATAATCATTGGTTAATTTTTCTGATACTTTTTTTGTAGGGAAAAGTCGACCTAGCAGTTATTATTGAAATTGAATTTGAAAAAGTTCAATTTTTAAGTTTGTCAAAACAAGTAAAGAATACATTTTGCACTTAATAATTTTTTAATGTTCTTATGAGAAGTGCGATTTCGCCTTAACATTTTTTTTATTTTGCAATAAAAAAAATTAATACATGGATTACATTTTAAATTGATTACTCATTATAATATAGAGATATTAATAAGTAACATCATACATGTATGGCTTACAACTTCGAGTTTTCGTAGTAATTCATCGTACCGTTGTAGGGAGACTAGTCTGTTGTATTTTAAAGCGTGTCCACGCGTATCTAGGGATAAACAATAGACTTCAGGCCGCTTCCCGCGTCGGCTCTATTGTGGGCGCGATCTGCCGGGATTCATTGTAAATGCAGCCTTTCGGGATACCGAGTGGGATTGAAAGGGAGACGCTGATTTAAATTGAAGTGGGTACATTATTTTAAATATAACACAATTTTGATGTAACCAGTGGGCTTTTTTATCATTATCATTTATAACAAACTTTTTTGTCAGATTTTGTTTTAAATAAATTAAATCTTTATATCTGGGTAAAGAACTTTAATATATTTTCAAAACAATATTCAATTGAATTATTCAAGAAAATAGTATTAAATGGTCAATTTTGAAATACGAGATAAATTTGGAATAGATCGAAGATTGAAAATATCAAACAGTTAACTGCCCGATTTATAACATGTGACTAACAATTCACACATATTTTATTATGTGTTCGCCCCTATATCATTTGTCGATTAACATTTTTATACAATAAATAACAATAATTATAATACTTTTAGTACATAGGTTTAATAAATAACGACTCAGCAGAATATTTTTACATATAATTACACAGAGGAAACATTAGTAAATATAAGCATACAAGGTTCATATGGCGAAATAAGTTAGAGAATTATTATTATTTAAAAGTAATAATAAAGTATTTAACCTGTGTTCTGTGGCTTCCATGATCCCTTGTGTGTCCAGCTACAGCCAACATTTGTATT
The DNA here is from genome assembly GCA_018245475.1 of Pharmacophagus antenor. NCBI lineage: Eukaryota > Metazoa > Arthropoda > Insecta > Lepidoptera > Papilionidae > Pharmacophagus > Pharmacophagus antenor. Next base: position 8,528 of record DWQX01003115.1, read on the forward strand.
TATAATAATACCTCCACCAAGTTTCAACGGGAATCATATGGTAAGCAACCAATAAGAAAAAAGGGCCAATCATTTATTGGCAAGTATTGCCATTAATAATGTTTTATTTTAATTGCTATATTAACATCAATATCCCTCTTTAAAATCTTAAATATTTAGATAATACCATAACAAACTAATACCGGCTTACTTTGCTAGGTAAAAGTAAACTATTTGAATGAAACATGAAATAATTACTATATGTTCGATAAAATAATTTTATTTATAAAAGATTTTAAATAATTTTTAAAATATCTATATATTTTCAGAATTAACCCATATACTCAGGCCTTTTTTCTTTGCGCTTACCCGCATCTCAAGACGGTTTCGTCCATATTAGGGAACTTTAAAATTACTTATAAACAAACAAAAGTATACAAATAATAATTTATTACAAATTTATTTATCATTTTATTGAAAATAACAAAATTTGATAAATATAGCACTGTTTAATCAGTTTTTAGGTATCTAATAAATTACTAAGCAACATGCATTCTAGGTCTATTGGGACACGTATTACAGTAACACGTTACTTCTCACCTACCTCCTAGTGTGTAACAATCAGAGTAAACTTTGATTCGGGATCGAGACCCGAGTCTGATGAACATTTATTCGATAATGCTAACAGAAACTAATATCATTCGAATCTAATATGACCCACGTTGGTTTAACCGTTAAACACCCCGACATCTAGTAATTGTGATTCGTATCTTTGTATGAATCCTTTCATGCTACTGTTCAGTAATTTATTTTGTGATACGATTATATATAACCGATAAGGATTAATACTCTTTTTTAACTCAATTACGAATAAAACTTTGTCTTGATCCGATATATATCATCTATATGTCTTTATTCTCTATGAAGGGAGCACGCCAGACTGATGTTGACGTATGCAAGGTAAGTCCCCCAAAGCAAACACAAGGCTCAATTTCGTTCGCTCGCTGTTTGCTCATTAGATTTAACGGATTTAGTCTTAGTATACGTCAATATAAAGGATATACACGAATTATATCCTTTATATTGACGTATAGTTTATAATTTATTTTTAAACGCATTTTAAATTGAGCAGTTATAAACAAAAAAATACCCATACATTTTTATCTAGTTTTGAAATCTTTCTATCGTTAGTAGGCCTTTTATGCCAGAAGTAATTTAGCTATTACCATGTTAATTATTTTTTCTTTTTTACTGATATGCAATGAAACGCGTACTGCTTTTATTTTTTGTATGAACTTACCTAACAATAATAACACAATTTTTCACGACTTACCTATTCACGATACGTGGTAGTCAACCCCATAAATAATGTTTTAGAGAATATACTATTAGGGCGAGCGTCGTGTGTATCATATGTCAGTAAGCCTTTACTGATCGACTGTTACAAGCAAATACTCTCACCGGGCGGGTTTTGTGTATTTCGTAATATATCGCCTTGCGTTTTTCATTCTAAACCTTATCTTCTTTGTAACAAAATTGACAACGGCTTCCCGCTTTTCAACTATGTTTTTCTACATTAGTATTCGATCAAGTTGAAATTGTATGTATTATCAACGTTGCATATATAACAATTTGTGTATCGCATGTGCAAAGATATATAAATCTGAACTTGTAGAGCAGATTTAATGAAAACTTTCAAAGTAAATTTCTTTCACGGAACATTTACTAATTATTTAATGACAATAAGGCAATTAATATATTAATAAAATTTCGTAAATGTTTGATATTCGAAATAATACAAAAACACATAAAGGAACATTTAGAAGATACCTATAAGCAATGCGTAGCATGTTTCGTAGTATTACAAGCATGTGGCATCGAGCGTCCGTAGACCGCTACGACGTAGTATGTAACGCAGCACGTAGTCACCTTGGGAGATACAAAGAAACGCGCTCTTGTTATTGTCTTGGTTGTTTTGAATAACAGTGTAAACTGAGATTTCATACGAATAATAGATGCGGTATATTTTCTACAATTTTACTTTTTACGGAAACATATATAAATAATTTTTTTTGCACAATACAATAACTTAAAGCCTGCAAAAATCTATAATATCTATCTGCAAATATCTTTAAAATTTCTTTTGATAACCATGTACCATTAATTAACACAAGGTAAAGTGGTCATATTTTGTATGAATTTTTTACGTAGATGTATTAAGTACCCTTTCAAATAAGACAAGGAACTATAAAATTCTAACAAAATAAGTATAATGTTATGCGTGGACATAAAAAATAAGGATTAAAATATAGATACGTGTCAATCTAAATAGTTTTTCAGTTTCTTGTCGGTTAACAAATTTACATAAAGTTTATAGATGAAACGTATCTTTTTAACTTCAACATGGCTGTCGAACAACGTGTCTTCTTTAGTCTGTTACGCTTTGACGGAAAGTAGACGACAGTACGCTATTGTTGTGCCGCGATACGATAAGGCTTTTATTAGCCGAAGCCTGTGGGAGGAAATAAAATAAAACAGTGCTGAATATAAAACACCTCGAAGTCAGTGCAGTATAACCAAAAGTACTATATGCTACATAAGATAGGAAAAATACTTTAAAACATGCGAAGAAAATAGGATTATGTTAAACTTTTAGCTTTAACGTGTACATTTTAATAGAGATGGACAAATATGCATGTGGTTAGCATATTTTAGTTTCGTCAGCGGTAAATCAATAACTGGCTAACAGACATACACATACAAGTAACATAAAGTTGTAGAAGGAATTGTAACATATTGTTGTCAGATTATTGTATGTATCATTCCTGTATTTTTTTGTTAAATATGGTATCGTCTTGGTTTAACTGATATGATACTATAATGATGGTATAAATAATATACAAAAACTATGGCGACCTCTGTTAGTAGAAATTGTCTACGCAATTACTACTCATAAGTGTGCAAATATTACTGTTTCAATACGATGGGAGTTCTTGCTAGAGAAATTACTGAGGTAACGAGTTTTAATATATTTTAAGGCGATGAGCGCACGGTGGCGCCTGTGTAAACATCTCAAATGACAGCATATTGTTATGAGCAAGCGTGTCAACTACTGTCAGTTGGTTGTTCCGTTCGTGTTATCGCTGTATAAAACAAAATAAGTACGGGCAGCGGAAAACGTTAATGTAAGGTCCAGTAGAATCTAGCCAGTTACCATAGCTAGCTTTTGCAATAAGCATCTAACTGCTGTTGACTAACAATTATATATAAGAATCATAAAACTAATATAACTATTCGTCTTTAACAGCCCGCGCCGATTTTTCTGTTTCTAGCCATGGGGCGGTACATGTAATTAACCATAGATTATCTTTTTACCCAGGTTCACCTAGAATACTTCTGGATCTCATATGTATGACTGCCGAAAGACAGCAATTCTGTTATGACGGCAGATTGACAATGTGTTTGGTAGCTAATCAGGCGGGTTCTATAAACCTTGCCAACATGCAGACTCCACTACAAATATGAGCCGATAATTGAACCCGGGGCCCCTGCGTTACAAGGCAAGTGATAAACCATTGCGCATTGGAGGCAGTCAATTTACACTGGTTTTAGTAATAAAAGTAACATAAAATGATTCGTATAAATTATAAAATACTAATGATATACTCGTAATAACCTTGAGTACTATTATAAGGTGTTGATCATAAAAAAATACGAGTCGGTATATAAGAATACATTGTCCATCCTTATCACCTGATGAGAGATAAGTGTGAGTCACCAGTGGCTCACGCCGCTCAACGAGAGACACGATTGTCAACCACCGGTGGTACACACCGGCCCACCACGCGTTAGTGAAAGAACTACATTTTTTTCTAAAATCAGTAAAGCAATGTTTTCTGTAGCTTAAACATTTTCTTTTTATTTCAACCATTTTTCGAGAGTTTCTTTTTTGGACACACTATTCAATTCTTTCTGCAATAAAATAAGTATGACTCTTATTCTGAGTTCATTATTTATCCCTTTCAGTGACAAATTTCGAGGCCTCATTAATGTCTGGTAATTAATTGTAAACATTTGATAACACGGATAGAAGCAGCTGAGATGCGAGAGTGTGTTGAGTGTCTGAGTACATACGCGCCACAAATAACATTGTAAAATTGATTGTATGTTTTCCTGTTATATTATTGTTTTAATCAATATTTATAACATTTTATTCTTTTTTATCTATTTTCCTAGTATAAAGAATCTTTTATAGGTGTTATGGAACCAACTACAAGTTTCTATAAAAAGAACTCATCACTTAGTAAAAGTTATACGTGGTCATACTAAAATAATAACAAAGGAAACTATGCGTCAAATTAAGAACCTATTTCTTGGCGTCGGTTGAATAAATACATCACAATAAATTATGATTTATGATATAATTTTTTTTATTTCATCCAAATATATTACAAAAATGACATTCAATAATTCATTCAAGCTTCATTTCATTTACTCATTCGTACTTTCATTCGCTCTCAGTTAATACCGTTGTTATCGAATGAGTCGATCTGGCTAGGAAATTGCCTGCGTTCAGGTTTCTGGTCGAGTGGGCAGCCTGTTAAGTGGGCCGTGGTTCCGACTTTGTAATTTTGTCCGTAACTCTGAGTACTTTAAAAAAAATAAACTAAGAAATATTTAATTCTAAATCTTTTATATTGAAAGTTTCGCAATGTCAATGTAATGAAATATTGAGCTACATATTTAAATTATTATTTTACCACCCTGTTATTATGTAATTGTGAGTAGGATTTTTTTTGTTTCTAGATTTTAAAATTGAACTATAAATAATAAACTATAATAGTACCGTGAAATAAATAGTATAAACATATTTACCTTAATAATTAATAACTATGGAATAGTATTCAATTCAATCTATTGGAAGCAATATATAGTAAAAACGATAAGACGGAAGCTACGTGATAAATAAATAAAAATGTAATCAAGACAACGGAAATTCTTCCGGTAGGTTTGTCTATATCCGCAGTCAGAGCATATCAAGTAAGACTGCTACGAATCAAAGCTCTGTCTCTCAGACTAAAGTACACTCAGTCGGATAATCGGGTACGTTTTAAAGCTGTCACCGGCTTAGTACACCCCCCTCCTCCCCAATGCTGCCTCCCGACTCCCCACGGCACTTCACGTGCGTTTTGACGCGATTATCATACCCCGCCAGTATCAGAGCGCAATATTGTTTGTGGTACCACTGACACACGAACAGAACATAGTAGCGGATGCGGTTAAAAAAATAAAAGAAATTATACATTGTTAAAATTTTATATGGAACGCGTTTTTTTCTAATTTGTGTGATATTTTTTTAAGTTATATTTTTTATACAATGGTATATATTGTAATTATATTTAAAATAATAATTAACACGTTCTGATAAGAAGAATATTGTCGGAACAAATCCCCAAGAGTGATTTTTTTTCTTCCATGTTACTGGTATTTCAAATAAAATTTGTTTTACTGTACTTTTAAATGACTTAGAACTTGCTAATTATTCTTCATTAACAAATTTATTAATCTTAGCATATAAATTACATGGTTATATCTCGTACCAGTACCTAGAGATTCTTATTACTAACATTTTTATAAAGTAACTTAAGTTTTACGTTTCAGTTAGCCGGCACAAAACATTGACAGATATAAAAAAAAAACATCTTTTTTATTAATACCAATAACGATTATTATCGTTAGGCAAAAAACTATTACTTTATTTAGCTTACTTAGCAATAAGCTAAAAAATATTCATTGAGACTTAATTTTTATTTATTGTATATTAGTATTTTTGTTAGTAATGATGTGATCTGACGGCAAATTGCGTAAAATAAATGCCGCATCCAAAGCAGGTTATACATTCCCTAGTCTGCGATGTCCCTGTGCCACCCCGCCAACGGCTAGGTTTTTGAATCTGCTTCCTTTGTGACGATTTTAATATGGAAATTAACGTTCGCTGCCGTGTGACGGCACACCTCCGCAATCATATTATTTACCGCCAAATTGTCGCTGCGGCTTCCTTTAACAATGCGACGCTGAAGGCACAGAACGCTACGTTTTTTAATTTTAAAAGTATTAAAACTCTTCGCTTTTAAAATTTTTGTTCTCTTTCCAACGTTTCCTTTACGATCGTGAAGTATTGCATGTTAGATATAGAGTTGAAAATGCAATGATTTTTCATAGAATCGTAAATTAGACGAGGCAGACGAGTTCGGGCGACAAATTGAATTTTTTATGCACTTTTAAAATGGTTGAGTAATCATTTTCTTTTGTGTCCCTGTGGTAACAATTTCGCGTGTAATTAAAAGACTTTTTCAGGGTTCTCTTTTATGGTAAGACATGTGTTTCATATTTATAGTATAGCTGATTACCTTTTTCATTTTTAGTCGTTTGATTTTTCTACGTTTAAATTAATGTAGCGACGAACCGCCGTATGTATTTGTAATAATTTTATATTCTATATTTAACATTCATGATCAATTTTCCCAATGTTATATTGTGTCTATTGATGCGATATAATTGCATTATTATTTTTCAAAATTAAATTTTATTTCATTCTGATTTCCGTGTGGAACGAATTCTATGTTACATTTACATTCTATTATGTACAAAGCATTGTATATTTAGTTTGTGTTTTGTGAAATTTTTGATAATTGTTTTAGATAAATAATACTATTCTGCGATTATTAAAAAAATATAAATTAAATAGGAATAATAAAGATATAATATTATAAATAAACATTAAATAACTGATACATTTCTCTACATTGTGTAAAATTGTTGAACACTTGAATATTTAAAGAGGGAATGCTATCGTCGTTAAATGTAATGTGATTTGTAACAACGATAAAAAAAATGCTTTTTAAAAACTCCGGGGACGCAGGGGTGGAATTCAGAGCAGCCGTCATGTTTGCCCACCGTCGCGTACGTAAGATTTCATCCCGGCTTCACGCTCCGTATCAACTGTTTGAATAGAGATACGCCACTCTGAATTTATTGTGAACATCCCCACACCCCTGCCTCCCCTATTGTCACACAAATCCGATGTATCGTTTTCACTGTGAACTCGTTCAATGGTATGGTAATGTGACATTTAATTCCTATTTGACGATCCCTTATTAATATATTTATACGTAGGTACAGTCCTCATTGTCCTTATTTCTTAAGCAAGATATCAAAACTCTTGCTGTACTAAATCAACTTCTGAATATAATTTTTTTAGCAACTTATAATGACTATTAATGGACGGTTGGCTTTGACTTATAGGGTAATCGTGAAAGAACAAATCACAAACCATCACTATCCTTCTCTTTTTTTGATAAAACTTTTATTTCATTACTTTTATAATATATTATATAAATACGTAGTTTCCAAAAATTATGCATACAAATTCTATTTACGTTCTTTATTTTGAGTACCCATTACTTTATTGTCGTTATTAAAAAGAATTTGTCTTCCATGTACTAGTATTTGTTATAAAAATATTGTTATTTTGAATCTTGTTGTAGCCTTTATATAAATGAATGAATAGCAGTCAGCTATAGCAATACAGATGTATCAGTGTCATTCGAATATTGGCAATAAAACAGCGCTGAGCTGAAAAATCGATGTCGACAGACGCACCGACTTTCTGAGTGTCCCTACATCAATATAACACAGTTCCATAGTATATTGGGTTATTAAAAATTCGAATACCTTTATGACATTCGTGCGTAAAAATTAATGAAACTTTTTTTAACAGTTAAGTATCAACAAGACCGAGTTGGAATTTTATCTGGTAATGTTTTGTGTCTACCCATAATAATGCAAAATATTTACACCATATTGCATATATCGCTGGAAACACACACATAAGAGATGATGATATTTACAAGAACGTGGTTGGTTACTTGTGTAACTTAATTGGGTACGGGGCTGTTCTAACAGGGATATAGTAATATTTTTGGTCAACGGTCTCGGACTAAACTGATTTTGTTTCTTTAAAATCCTTCAGAGGAATTTTTAAGCTGGAATCTCCCCAGAGGGAATCAAAGGATCTTACCGCACTCGAACTTAAAACCTCTTATGACTTGATACATATACAGTCATTGATGGGGACTATGAGAACGTATACATATTACTTTCAGTACAGGAAACGGAAAATCGTGATGCTCTTGTTTTATTTTTGATAATTTGAACTATTTCATTTATTACTTATGGAAATATAAATATGCTGTACCTAGTCCATGTACAGAATATCTAAATCTGTAAAGTTTATGTTGAAGATTATAAATTTAGTAAATCGTGTTGTTGCTTTTTAAAACATTTCTCAATTGTAACAAAATAAACTGGTAAAGCCTTTAATAACGTGCATTAATCATCAATGATTACTTGCACAAGACCGAACGATTTGGAGATCCTTGGACATATGCCTTCCATGTTCAGCAGTGGACGTCTACCGGCCGATGATGAAGATGGTGATAATTACCTGCAAATTTTCAGTTTCAAATATTTAGAATACTTTAAAAAGAGAAAAAAGATTACACTGTGTAAATAATGATTACTTGCCAATGTTAAATCATACTTTAATTGTCTTATCCATTCAAATCCCGATGCAATTGTGTGACTCTACAAACGAATGGTTATATGTATAGTATAACGGCATTGTTCTCGGCGAACTTGCTACGTATAATCACCGGCCGACTATTTCAGTCTAAGTGCAAGCGGGAAGAATGAATTTATACCATACGATCCGGAATCCGTTGCTAAAAATGTCAATATGATTTTAAGATTTGTTGATTCCTGGCAGTTATTGTTTATAGTTTATTCCTTAATTAAAAGTCAGATGTACAACAATGATTGTACATTTTTTTAATATTATTCTAAATTTTAAAATCCGATTAGTGTCACTATAATTTATCTCTTATTCCTTAATATGTAAAAAAATTACAGCTGTAACCCAAGCATATTTACTTTATTTAAGAAAAATTTTAAAGATATTTTTGAGTAATGTTTATTCATTTTGTGTTAACTTATCACTTTTATTAATATCTATTTCTTTGAATACGTTTTCGTATTAAAGTAATAATATTTGAGGCATTAAATATTTTACGATTCTAATCTCGTCATATATAAAAGGCATTCATAGCACCCCATGCTTCAAGTGAATGCACTCTCAATGAAATGCATCTCCTTCACGACGAGCGCCCGATGACACTCAAATAATAATGACGGGTAAAAAATTAAAAACGTTTTATTTTTTTTTACAGAACATGAGTTCTGTTCAAGAAGAAAAGTCGACGGAGAATACGGCGAAAACTCATGTGCGGGAGTTGAGGAACACGGAGCTCGTCTCACGTCTACTTGCGGCAACACCGCCTTATCTTTATAGTGCTTTACCTCTTCAACCTCATGCGTTCTTTTTCAGCGAAATGCTAAGATCGTTTGTTAACGCGAGACACAGCTGCCGACCTCCGCAATACCATCGACGTTTCAAACGTCGCTCCCAAAAATACTTCGCCGAGAACGAAACTGAATGGCGTCGGGATTGGGCCAAACAAGAGGAAGAAAAAAAGGAACACGAACATAGACCCGAAGTACCACTAGAGTTGACTGTTGATAAGCAACCGAGGCTACGTGACGTATCACCGATCACACTCTCCCCAAAAAGTGAACAGAATAAGCCTAGCTGCAGCCCTGGGCTACCTGGTAGACAATCAACTTTCGTAGATGTTGGTACTGAAGAACTGCCGAAACCGTCGGCCTGTGTTCGAAATACAGACGCAGTGCCACCGCCAAATCTTATACTACCTCCGCCTCCACCGATGTGGTATCCGCCACTGTACAATCCACAATTTGGAGTTGATCCATTAAATTTCTTCATTGATCTCCGTGTTTCCGGTCATATTTACGACAGAAAACGCGCGGCGGCCGATGGAATGGAAACTAGTGCACCGCAAGAGGTACGACAAGATGATTTAGGTGTAGACAAGCGACTTGGTAGAGATTTCGGACAGCGACCACGCCATGTCTCGGCTTTTTCTGTTCCTATACGCAATCAAATAGATACTGTTAATAAATATTACGATCAGAACAAATCTATCGGTGGTAACAATAGCACAACTCATATAATGAGAAACTTAAAAAGTCTTTATGAAAGGTTGTACGATGCGCAGAATCAGAATGAACATAAATCAAGTAATAACGACGAAAGAAAAGAAGAATCTTCAGATTTGGATGAAGATTTAATTGAATAAATGATATACAACCTATTCTCTACAAAAATAGCATTAATTAATGTATAAGTAAATAATATTATATTAATTTTCACTATCTAGTCAGTAATATTAACGTTGTAAATAGGTTTGTAAGCTTTTGTAAATATGCCGGAAATGTCTATGTTATGAAAGTATTCTAATAAATACTCTTAGGAATATTGATAAAATCTTCAATTCTTCATTTATCTTCTAATATGAACTTGTATCTGATCTCTTAAATATATATATATATATATATA
>DWQX01003116.1:0-19038 GCA_018245475.1 Pharmacophagus antenor
GTGCAACGGTGTTCAACAATAAATTAGAGTTAATTTTTGAGTGAGTGCAGTGAGTAGAGTAAAAACACCGATAGAAAGACGTAGGTTAAAAAGCATTGTGTTTGTCGACAGGGTATGAGTAAAGAGAAAGACAAGCGCGTGTACAACTCGCTGTGGGTGTTCTCGATGAGGCGGCAGACATGGACGTGCATATACCGGAACGACAGCGTGACGCCCGCCGAGCCGCGGCCGCGATTCGCGCACCAGCTGGTCTACGATCCGATCAGGAAGGTGAGTGCAAGTTATCTTAGCACATTGCATAGTAGTAGATTTAAAGATAAATCTCGTTTTCGAGTTTTTTTTTATCCATGGGTAACTTATTTATGTAAAGATAATATTAAATGTTAATTAGAAAATGTACGTATCCGCTTTCTAATATTTGCAAAGCATGCTTGTGAAGCTTTCAAAAATTTGCGGACTTCGAGCGCGTGTTGAACGCACAGTGTGCCATTCAAAATCTGGTTAGAGTATTCCAACAAATTCTCACATTGCACATATCACTTTTTTAATTTATGTAAGTATTAAAGCGGGCAAAGCTAAAATGACTGTTCACTCTATTTTTGAAGGTACCCGAAACACCGTATATGATATTTTGAGACAAGATTTCTCGTTACTCCAGTAATTTCATTAAAAAACTCGAAAGTAATAAACTGTCAGCACCATGGTTTATTTGATTTTCATATATAAACTGTACATACCCAAATATCGGCTAAAATAAGAATCAGATTTGTGCAGTGAGTTCAGACGATACAAATTATAAAAAGCGCTTAAAAAGATTAGTAGCGAAGGGTGTTTAATTTTTTATTATTATTTTCTTTTAATCGTTTACCCTTATAACATTTTAACCGGGTATACTCTTTTGTTTTTAATATTTAATTTCTCACAAATGTAGTTGGTCGTAGATCCATTATCTGTTCGGTGGGAACCCGGGCACGGCGAACTGCCCGCGGCTGCGGCTGGACGATCTGTGGGCGTTGTCGCTGAAGCGGCCCGAGCGCGAGTCGTTGTGGCGTGGCGTGCGCGCGGCGCTGCGCGAGGCGTGCTACCGTGAGCTGGCCGCCATGCCCGCCGCGCAGCCGCGCGCTCTGCATTACTTGCGCAACGAGCTCAGCGCCGCGCTCGACCACTGCGATCCGCAACAGGTCACTTAACGCTACTTGCCTTTTTTTTTTTGCTATAGGGGGAGGAAAATCTTCCAACACTACATGTCTACTAGGTGGAACTCCAAAGTTAATTGATAATTCCAACCACTCGCACTGTATAAAGGATGTGTTACGAAACTTCAGTAGTACTACGCTTTAACACGTGTCAGACACCCTCGACTCCAATTCAAGTCGACCATGCTTCGCTCAAGAGTTGCGAGATAATTTATTTGTAGGAGTGTTTAGCTCTTTACTTGGCGTGAGTTATGTTTAAATACTTGTGGAAATTTATTTTTGCATCATTAGTTTGCGCCATTACCTAATATAATGTGCGCTAATCACGAGCAAATATTTGAATTCATCAGCGCTATGTTGACTGCAGGTAGCGCAGTTCCAGAAGCTGCCCACTGTGTTGTTCACGGGTCCCCCCGCGAACACAAGTGGCGAGTGCTCGATGAACCCGCGGCGCATGCGCACGTTGGCCCGCCGACGCGCGCGCTTGCCGCCGCCCACCGACCTCGCACAGGCGCTCGCCGCGGTAAATGTTGACGTTTGATCGTGTGCGCGCGTGTGTGTGTGTACAAGTGTGTTTTTATACGCTGCAAACAATGGCTAAAAATTTTCGCACGATGACCCTAAGGATTTTTGTGAATCTGCCGACTGAGAAAAAGACAGAAAACTTGGTATAATAGTCCGACGCCAACGATGCCGTGGTATATTGTTTGTGAGCGTGCTGTAAGACGTATGGCTCTGCCACGGAGTCTACAAAGTTGCTCAGCAAATGATAGGGGAAAATCAACGGAGCGCTTAAAGTTAACATGGTCGCTCGCTTTTGCAGGTGCTGGGCGCGGAGGACTCGGCGCTGGTGGACGCGCAGCCCTTCGAGGAGGCGAACTCGCCCACGCCCGACACGTGGGACGTGGGCGAGGTGGGGGAGGAGGCGGCCGGCGCGGAGTGGGAGCCCCGAGACGCGCGCGTGCGCCTCTACGACCAGCTGTGCGCGTACTTCCGACCGAGCGCCGTGCCGCCACGCGCCGACGTCGCTGACCTCGTGCAGCTGTAGTTACGACAAGCCTGTACGCCGGTACGGCATTAAAACGTTTTGTTAATAGCTCACGCTCAACCACTTGAATTCGGAAGAAGTTTTGTATGTGCCAAGAATGAGAAAGATTTTGAGTGTACATAAAGTGTATATCCCAAATTCTTCCGCATTTTTCGCATATGCTCACTAAAAATAATAAATGTTTAAAAATTGTAAAAATATTGAATTCAAAAAATTTATTTACGTGTTGCTAGTGCAATCAGTTAACACCAAACTGAGAAAATAAATGGGGGCGCGGACACTCACAGTAATTTTAACAATGACAAGACTAGCGCCATAGGGCTTCCCACATTCTACGGCATATAATCAGAAGAGCGTTATTGCGCTTCCTCGCGCTTAAATGGTTAAACCCCTAGTGTTTTTTTATATACTTTTTAATAAATGATAGTAGCAAAAATATATTACATTCGTGTGGAAATTATATATTATCAAAAGAAATATTTATCTCTCGCCTTGTAACATGGTGGTCACAGTTATGATTCCAGGGCCTTTTAATCAGTATGCGAATGGTCGATTTTTCCAATTCGCTTAGCTATCTATCACACTCGATTTCAATCCGCAGCTATAACAGTGTAGTCATGTTCCATCAATTATACATGCAAGAGCTAGAGTATTCTGTTCGAGCACGTTTCAGCATCTACGGCCATTTTGTCACTTGACAACGAGTTGAATTTCGGTCTAGTTGAAATTAAGCCCATTGCTGATAAAAAAATCTTAGTTTTAGCTTTCTATGTAAATTGTAAAATGTAATATAAATCAGCAGTCTTTAGTATACTGCAGTAGTGTAAAGACACGACTTTAAATGTTTTCTTTAGAAAATTATTGACGATATGCACTACTTCATACTGAGAAATAGTTATATTGTTATTTACTTTTTTCCCCAGAGTACCTGCAAACATTAAATGAAACCAAAAATTCAATTGAGGACGCCATCAATGTAAAGAGAAAGCGGAATCCTGTCATCTACCGCAATCGATGAAAATTTGTTGTGACCTCTATTCAGTTAGAGAATTGGTTCACCGAAATTTTATGTGAAATCGGCATGTCTCAATGCAAGTAATTATTTAAGATATAGTTTGTAAATGTTTACATGTGGCATTTATTTGATATTCTGTTTTATACACCGATAAGAAATTGTAAATAAATTTCTCTTAAGATTTTTTTATTTGTACACGAAACCGTGTTTGCGAGAGTTGATGAAGCTCATACTTTTTTTTTGTGTACCTCGGCCAGTTACAGTAGCTTTTATTTTATTTAGAATTACATCTGACGTTTACTTAAGCATTTGTTTCTGACATTTAAATGTCAATAATTAGAGTAAACACGATGTATTACCATATATTTTAATTGCCTAACAATATATACGTTATTCAGTTTTATAATACGCACTCAACGCACAAGTTCACTTGCCATCGATTTTAATGCAATTTTTGAATTCTTTTTTTTTATGCCAAATTTAAAGACATCATCGGAGCGTTTGTAGCTCGCTCAATGTAGGATTACATTGATAATATTAGATGCGTATTAGTACAATGACATTTGGTTTAAAATAACCAAAGTAACTTATGTCTTCATATTTCTAGTGAACGTGTGTATTCGTCGTGACAACATTACCTATTGTATTTTACTATAACATTTATTACGAAATAGTTTACGAGTCCGTAAAAAAAATTAACGGACTATATCGCCATGAGAATGCAATTTATCCGCAACTGTAAAAACAGCAATGGCTTCTCAGAGCCAAAGAATTTCAAATCCATTGGTACAATATATAATGCACTATTGATAGTTTATTTAGTCAAAACTAAATTCCTGTCTTATTTAGATATGTCATTATACTTTTTCACTATATACAAGTCTTTGAACGTAATGTCCAATAATATCCATATCTGTTACATTCATAAAGTACACTTGTGTTTTGAGTTATATTCTTAATGTCTATTTTTCCAAAATTTAATTATACTTTGTAGATTATTTTCTAGTCATTTAAATTATGACTGTTGACAGCGTGTTAGGTAACGACTAGAAAAAAAAACTTTCCTCATTAAGTTATAATGTAATCAATATTTAATTCCGCCAATTTTGTACATCAAAATGCTCTTTTGCTATTATGTTTCCTAAAAATAATATGTAAATAGTTATTACGTAAATTCTGAAAAAATATTACGTAAATTCTGAAAAAATATTACGTAAATTCTGAAAAAATATTACGTAAATTCTGTCGAAATCAACGTCTAGTTTTATAACAGACTGTGATATGAATGCTGTAATTTGATTTTAATATCATATTGGAGATATGTCGAATATAACTTTATATTGTTTAATCCCTTTATTTTTTTGTAGTTGGTAAAAGTGGCGTAAAGATTGTCTCCGCCGAGTATTACCAATTAAACATTAACTAAATGTCCACATTCTATGTTTGAAAATAGTAATAACAGTTTAGTCTTTTGTTCGTTTATAGATTTAAAATGACGAATCATATGGTGACTATATTAATATGACAGTAGTTTTAGTGATACCCTGAAAAGGTTTTATTTAAATATTTTTCTTGTATCAATATTATAATTAAGGTCTTGATGAGTATATTTAGCGGTACGTATTATTTCTCGTATGTGTAAGAGAAAATATTACGTAAATAAATATGTATACTAAAATGTCAATGTTCAATTCTGCGTGAAGATATTATTTCCAAAAGTTTTATTTACATTTTATTTTGTATACGGCAGACATTTAGTTTAGCACTTTCTAATATAGAAAATAATACCTGACATGAATAATATATAATTCCAGACACTGATGAATGCTGTTGTTAAGAAAATAAATTTCAAAATGTTTTTAAATAAACAAAATTTAACCATATCGATTCGCTTCATATTCATATTGCTGTATTAAAAACGGGTAACACTTGCTAATAAACGATACTAAATACTCGAACATTCTATGTAACGCAAGCATCCTTTCTTTGTGGCTGTAATGTAAATAAAATCTTAAGTCAACTCATGCTCATTTTTTTCGTAATCTTCTGTATCCAAATAAATGTTTCGTTTAATAATTTTAGTTTAAATTATCGTGTTCTCTTTTAACTTGAATCTTAACATAAAAAAGAAAACCCTATTTGTCATTGAAAAATTTATTAGAAAATAATATAGTCCGACCAATTTCGCTATAAAGTTCTTTTAGTAGTTTTTATAAGGGCGTATATTTAAAAATGAAAAAACAATAGTTAAATATATCATTTATTATTCTTTTACATGAATCAAATCAGTCATTGCGACAACACGGCCTGGTGCCCGTTTTATTGAAAATAAATAAAGTTTATGTCGGTCATGATATGTTCCCGAGGCTGGTTCATTCCATCTGTCGTTGAATATCGACAAATTTAAATATTACGTAGGCAACTATAATTTATACTCTCCAAAGCTCATGCGTTACATTTTAGATGTAAATAAGTTATGCGAAGACTTGTAATCTGATGTGTTCTGCTATTTGGAGCCGTAAAATAATTATACCGGTGGCCACCTTGTAACTGAAGCTAATTAATAACGCGTCGTGTCATTGCAAAGTGAACCATCAAACTGTGCAATGAGTGTTGACTATAAAACAATCGACGAATTACTCAGCTACAGAATAAATGAATCCATAAAATACTATTGGGAACAATCATGCTTCCAGCTGTCAAATACATTAACAGTTTGACACAATAAAGTACCGGGCAACCATACACTTTTCAACATTTAAATAATATAAAAAAGACATAATTCTCCACTATAATATAATAACTACACATAAGCAAAATAAGTAATATAAAGTGTTATATAAACGATGTAAAGAAAATATTTGGTTATTCGCTCTTAACACCACCACCCGATAGTGGCAGCAGACATCGAGCGTTTTCACCCAATATTAAATACTGAAAAAAAAATATAATATGTAAAAATGCGGCGACGCTTCGCCTCACCGCATTTATCATATAGTCAGTTGAACCTTAATAAATATCTAAAACTAAACCAGTAAATAAATAAACGATCAAAATATTGCATAAATAAAGAACTCTGCGACAATAAGTCATATAATAAATCCGTCGTGGAGTCGACGTTGGTCGAGGGAAACGTTCAACTCGAGGGCAAAGCAAGTCTCCTTGGAGCCCGTGACAGAGCGCGCGACGAGCGCGGCGTCTGCTGTACCATTGACTAGATACAAACTATACATTACTGATGTCTGCTGCTAAGCTACGATAAAGAAGGCGTATAGAAAAAGAAAAGTAATACATTCTACAATACTAATCAATTGGTAAGTTCAACCTTTAAGTACGCGATGAATTGACCTAGGGAAAGAGCTCGTCAATACAATCTACAAACAATAAATGCTAGTCTATGGTCCTCGCGGGCCGACGCGCCGCTTTTAGCTATGCGAAAAAAAATTACACTATCGAATACTTTATAATGAGAAAGATTTCACTACGCACCCCAACAGGGGCGTTTTAGATAACACCTAAGAAGTATACTTGAAGGTTAATGTAGTAACTAGATCTACTCCTAAACCATTAAAATACCTACGATGGGCGAGTGCCCGCGCTACATGGAACGGTTCAACTATCCTATGTCCATTGAGACACTGTAAAAGATAAACGACTACGTCATCCACCGGTTTCGCGCAATCTTATCACGGGAAGCTGCAAACATCACATCCAATAACGTAAATAATAGTAATAATAATACCTCGTAACACTTTAATAATCTCTTGTAAATTTTGACTTATCAATAGACCGCCGATCGAACCACGCGTGAGCAATCTTTGAGCAACTTGGGACGCGTTATTCGTTTTCATATGATTGTTTTGGTTGTGTGTCGATGGTAAGTTCTATGTGAGTGTGTGTATACGTGTATGTGTGTGTATGTGGTTGTTGAAGGTTCGACCGGCTCGTGGACAAGTAACGGACGCACGCGGTGTGGCCACAGGACGGCAGAGTGCGCCGAGCCCGCCGCGACCGAACCGCCCCGACTACCAACCCGGTACGCGAACCATACCCATTTATATAAAACATTACCATGCAAACGGTTATTTCATCTATCACAACAGAAAGTATCGGAGTTTAAGTGTAATACTTTACAGCGCGCGTACGGCGGTGGCTCCTTACGAGTCAGGGTACGGCGTCGCAACAGGCTCAACGTAACGTTAACAGAACAAAAAAAAAATACGGAAACACTACAAATATAACTAGAACAAGATGGACGAAAGTATTCGGCAGAGGGCCACAACAACACAACAAACTAGAAAATATCAACTAGAACAGATTACATAGTCTTTTGTCGCACATAATGGATGGATATCGACGAATATGTTTTTTTTAATTTTTTCTTGGACGTACTAAACATTCGTATTGAGTAAAGGGTTTAATATGTACATATATGCGAACATCGCTTCGCGTATTAAATATGTATATAATTAAAAAATAATGATGCACGGCCCCGTTGCCCCGTCATAAGTAACGTCGTTACAATAAAACTCTAAGCGCGTACGGCGAGGGGCGCGTGCGACGAGCTGCCGACGCCGCCAAGTGCGTTCAATAATAAAGTACACCAATGGAATTACAAAAATACACGTTCAACATTAATTTCGCGTCGTGCTGTAGACATAGGTAAGAGAGAATTCGTTAATATCAAAATATCAGAATAAGGGTTATAGATAAATATAGGGAATGCGAGAATCACTCGTGGGGAATTGGGCAAGAAATGCTAAGGGACATCGGACAACAGTAGCCACTCGTGAAGGACACAACCTAACAACAACAATGATGCGTCGGGGGAGACGCTTCCCCCCACCTCCCCTGGCACCCCACTCCACCCTACTCAACCTTACCACCACTTCCGTGCGAGATACGTCTCTCACGTCAAAATCAGTCAACATTCATATACAACCAACGAGCGTACAGCGGGGCTCCGTTAACTAAAGTCAAATAACAAGACCCAGTACTGACCAGTGGAGTCCCGATGTGTTGTCAAAATAAATTCACGTAAAATATTTAAAAAAGATGCTATAAAGTGACAGTACTTACGAATATAGAATTGCGTTTATGAAAGGTGTTAACTATTCAGAATTTAGTGGTTGTGCTTAATGGTGGAACAGCTAGGAGATTAGTGTTTAACACGCTCGTTGACGGCATAAACCCACAAAGAATGCAGATTAAATAAATAAATTCATTTATAATAGGAAATTTACGTGCTGCAGCAATTGCGGTGGTGATCGCACACGACTATACCTACCGCACGTGCTGTAGCCGTCTGCGAACATGTTGAATACAAAATCATACAATCAATTAAGAACACTTTTAGAATGTGTCGCGCAACTCCACCGAGGGGCGGGGTGAGGCAGGGAGAGCGCGCGCGCCGCCGCACAGTTTGACGGTTCACGAGGCTGGCGAGAGTAGGCGACGCGCGCGCGACTCCGGCGGACCCCCGCTCACATAATTGGTACTATTAATATTACGTTAAATTTTATAAAATGTATAAATACTTTAGTCTTCTAAGAACCACATTAAGAGCGAGTCCCTCAAGGCGTCCCCCGGCCCGGGGTGCACGCCTACGCGCGAGCCCTCACAACTTATAGCCGCACACTTCTCAATGGTGCCACGAGTCCTATACGAGATAATATAATAATCACTGGAACGTAATAAATTTAACGCAGTATTCTAAAGAAATTCTGCTGTAACTTCGCTCTCGTGAAGACATGTTTTTAAAGAACGCCCAAATAATCACTCAACATTTGAATATCTATATGTAAACTTGCTTTGATTCAAAGCCACTGAAAACAATAAGCAGTACATATACCAACAAGGCGACAGCGTGTAGTTTTGTCAATAGGTCAGTTCAAGTAGATTATACATTGCATCCTTCACGTTTCCTCCCAATTTTTGTAAACACTGCTTCTGGCTCCGCGGCACGGTCGTAAATAGTTTCATATAATAAATTCGTTACGATCTGGCGCATGCGTACCTGCAGCGACACAACGCACAGCACTTCTCGCGCAAAACGCGGTTATCACGCTCGATATAAACTCGTGGAGAAGTACTTCATAGTACTAGAATCATAATTGCGAAGTTCTGTCTAATACACTGTGAGTGCAGTGAGTGCGGGCGCCGGGCGGTCACAGCGGACGCGCGGCGTGCCGCAGCATCGCGCGCACGGCAGCCGCGGCCGCCTTCAGCGCCAGCACGAGCCGCTAGAAGTCCCGAGGGCGCGCCCGCGGCGTCCCCGATGATTTGGGCACGCGCCGGGTGCGCATTTCGCGGTCCACCTGAATATCCACACAAATTTCATTCATTGAATTAATTTTACTAACAAGTATGGTGAACATATCACAGAAATGGTGAAAATAATAAAAAATCCCTTAACATTACATTTGCTCTATAGATTTTTAGCTATTTTAAATGTGTACTAGATTTCTTCCTAGTATGGTCAACGTGACAAATCGGACTTTCTTAAAGATCTCGTCAAAAATCGGGGATGGAGCAACGAATTAAGTATGGTTACCTCGAGTTCCTCGAGACGCTGTGTTAGTGTGAGCTTCTGCTGGACGGCGAGTCGCAGCAACTGGTTGAGCGTCTTCTTTTCGTCCTCTGCGCCGGCGAGCGCCTGCGTCAGCTCGTCCACCTGCGTCACGTACTCCTCGCAGCGCGCCGCGAACATCGCGCGTAGACCTGCAACGTGATTGTATAAATGTTACAATTACCGTAACCCTTGCAGTTGTCGTGTATCGATATTGTTTTGAATTAAATCACATTATGTAAAGTTAGGTGCTAGACATATTGTGTAAAGGTAGGCCACTTACAGAAAATTACAATTTTTGCAACAGAAGCGCAAGAAACAACAATCGTTACCTTTAATTTTACAATTAATAATGTTTAATTTACATGTAATCATAGAAAAAATAAAATATTAAGATATGGGTACGATGCAGCAAAAAAATTATTCACTTCAACATCAATTCAATGATTTATGAAATAATGAGAATTGATTGTAATTGAGAAATAGGTCATCTGTTCACCTAAGACGTTCATAAACTAATAGCCGAACAGCAATCCTTAATAACAAATATCGACAAAAGAAAGGAAAACCTCAGGTAACTGACTTGAGAAGGTGGCGGCGTCCTCCTTGAGCAGGCGTAGCTCGTTGCGCAGCTTGAGCATGGTCTCGGTGACGATGATCTTCTCGGTCTCGTATTTGGACTTGAGGTTCGCAAGCGCCACCTCGGCGGTGTTCTTGTTCGACTTGAGCACCGTGCGCAGCGTCGCGATTTGCTCGCGCTTCGTCGACAGCAGCGACTTGAGCTTGATCACCTGTTCCTGCAGCTCCGCCAGCTCCGCGCCGCGCTCCTCCGCCTCCATCACTGTACACACATCTTTATTACTGACCGGTGATATGTGTGTGTTGCAGATTAGTTTGCAATGAACATTTATAAACTTATACTTCTAACTACGTTATCTTTTTTCCGTTAATGTTTTATTGTTATTACCTTTTGCGTAAGAAATTAATTATTTAAATACGAACACCGTCATAATGTACAAGTGTATGGGAATTAAGACGGCCGTTTGGGTTTATGTTAGTATAAAAAAATAATAAATCAATTTAATTAAAATTTTACGTCATAATTTACGGACAGTTTCGCCCACCGTTCATCCCTTTCAAGGTCTTTACGAATAAATTAGAAAAATAGGTATCACGCAAGACAAACGAAAAGAAACCAGTGCTCGAAATAATGAAAAGATTTACAATAAAAAGTACTATAATAACATGGCCAGCAGAACGACCAGCCACCCCACAAGGAGTACCCGTTCATGGATATGACGCAAGGATCATCTATCACCACCCTCAATCATATAAGAGAGCAGGAGGCAACGCAACCCTAGATGCCAACAGTACACATTACAATTTTTTTCAGATATAGGTCTTTTTTTGAAATATTATAATGTCATTAGTGAAACATCTATAAGTATTAACTTGTATGTTTCACAGCAAGCAATAATATTATTAATAACAACAGTTTCATTATTTTATCCGTATCACATAACACCAGATGAATTATCTATTACACTCTTCATTATTTAAAAACTAAAACTAATAACATATCCAAACTGTTTTCATTGCTAGGTATATGGAAAGTACAATATTGCTAAAACAACTATTACAAAAATCTATATTAACTAACGAAACTACGAGTATATGAAAATAAAATCACATTTACAGAAAATTATCTGAAATTAATCAATGGCGGTTTTTACACAATCTATTATGTTTTTTAAATCACATTGATAGTATAATGACAAAAAGAAAGCACATTTCAACAAGTTTCTTGCCAGTTCTTCCCGGTAGAGAGCGCTTTGTGAACTGACGTAGATAAATAAATGATAATTAAGATGTTAGTAGAATTTGAGTGTAAGTACATCATTACTAAGATGGAAAGGTATGTTTGTCTAAGTAATTAATTATTGAATTTCACAAAAACTATAACAATCACGGCCAATTTTCATGACTACAACAAATTACTACTTTATTTTTCGGTATATATTATTTTATTTCGAATATATGAATGTACTAAGTCATTAAGTTCTTACTTATGCCTCAGAGCATCCTCTTACATAACATACTGAAGCAACAGCATGCCGGTTATGAAGCTAGACTTTAATGAATCCCTTAGGCTGTGCATAACACTTCCATTGCCACGCCTACAATTTTCTAATTTTTTTCTTTTAAAATGCATTATTTTTCCGTGTAATGTCGCTTCTGTCCATGCGTTATGATAATTATCAATGTAGTTACATTTTTTGGCAATTAATCTAACATTTGTCTGTAATGCTCGATAATCAATATTACTTTTTATGAACGAAGTCATAATGTCTTTTTCTCCATGATAAGCCACGCTATACCTGTCCTTGTCATTGGTTTCAGTTTTATGTTTAGTCATGTTTTCAAAAAATTCTGTAATTTCCTTAACAGTTTTTCGGGAAGCAATATTGTTGTGTCTAGTAGTGACTTTGGTTTTATTCTGAATCAATTGTAATGAAGCTTTAATAATATAATCGTGAAATTTCCTCTTACCATCGGCTTTCAAAACAGAGTTGTACTGTTCTTTGTCCTGTTTACTATAATTATCTTTTCTAATATTATAATTATAGTTTCTAAACGCTGTAAAAACAACGCGTAAAAAGTGTTAAAAATGTTAATGTTTTGATAAAAAATAAATTGTGTACTAACATCATACCAGAGTTAAGTTAATTACAATTTTTAGTATCCATTATAAGTTATGACGCATTTAAAAATACATGCCTAATCGTGAAGTTTCGGATACCGCCTATCGAACTCTGTAGTAAGGCTTATAGATATCAGTATTATTTTATAAATACCATTGATAATTGCGTCACGTACTATTTTTTGATTATTGGAGACGAAATCTTAAGATACTTAAGAAACATACTCCGAGTCTTTGTAGTAACTCTGTGTTATGGTTATAAAATCCCCTCGGTGGTCCCGCTCAGCGCATCACGGTAGACCTTGGGAACTGTTACGGAACGTAGAGGGGATGCACCTTTATATTAGGACTAAGCACGTTCCATGGAAGGTCAAATCTCATGTTGCCGAGTAACATCTTACTTTGAAAATAATACTTAACAATGTCATAATATTCATACGATACATAAATCGTTGTTTAATGGTTGCTGTATGTATTTACACTCTTTGGATATTGCGTTAATCGCGTGACTAGGTTCGTGTGTGTTTGTATTCGATTCGCGCGGTGTTTACGCACCGGGCTGGTGGCGATGACGCGAGTCGAGCGCGGTGTCGAGCGCGGCGCGCAGGTGCGTCAGTTGGTCGAGCAGCGTGTCGGCCGAGCGCGCCACTCCGCCCGCTGCGCGCAGCCCCTCCAGCTCGCCAGCGGCCAGCGCCAGCGCTTCCTCTTCCACGCTTCGACCCTCTGCGCCGCCGCCTGTCAGTAAATGCATTTTAAATAGAGACCGAAACAAGCATTAAAAAAAACAATATCTGCCTGTTCATATATTGCTTTTTTAATCGGTTATGAGCTAAAACTAAACCTCGATTTGTTTCCCTAATTTTAAGTAAGACAATGAGGGTGTAGATGATGTAGTAATCCCAGAATAATTTTTCTGACATGTCTGGCAGTCATGCCGAAAAACAGCAACGCTATTCTGGTGGCCGATTGGTATTGAGGCTGGTAACAAGCCAAAGGGATGCAAAAAATCCTACCACCATACAAACTCTACTACATCTGGGGCCCAGGGTCTTCACATAACATGGCAAGCGCATAAACTACTTTGCTATGGAGAGAATCGAGTTGGGGGCCATGCTTGGGGGCTCAGCGGCGTGAAAGGCTTTTGCCTACTTCTGCGAGAAAGCAGTGTCACGGAAGGAAGCGGCGGAGCGGAAGAGGAAGGACGATCCCTCTCCTCCTCCCCCCAACGAACACTCCGCAGACGTAGAGGGGGAGGGAGGAGGCAGCAATACGATCGCGCCTTTCCCACTTTCGGTGGTGGCCTGCAGGCTTGTGGTGCGGTGGCACTTTAGCCTGCCTGCGCAGACCACCACTGACGGACGAGAGTAACCCAACGTTTCTAGTCATTTCTATCGCTTCCTCAAACAGTGAGCATGTCGTGCCCGCCGCCTGGGGCGAGCAATCGCCGGAGGTGTTGTGAAAATAAAGACGCAGCCGATTTCCCACAAAACCGACACATAAGCGATGGAGGAGCGCAGTAGGATTTAGTGGGTCTCTACCACTATCTTCGGCAAGGGGGAGTTCACACACATCCCATCCCTCTGTCCCCCGACGGACGTAGATGGTGCGTAATGCATTCCCTACTTTATAAAATAATGACGGGAATCAAATTACCCGGAAAAAAAAAATTCGTTCCTGTTTGTTTTAATGCTAATTTCTTTTGCTCTCTTAGTATCCACGCGAATGTAGAAGCAGACTTTTAGCTAATATTTTTTAAATATATAAATAATAAGTATGTCTGCCGACTTACCGTCCTGGTGGCCCGCGTGCTCAAGCAGCACGCGCTCCGGTTGTGTGCCGTTCACAGCGCACACATGGTGGTACAGTTGTGCGAGCGTCTCCGCGACGGATGCGAGAGCGGGCGCGGCGTGCGCGAGCGCGCGACCCGCACCTTTTATGATATATTACGTAATATATTACGCGACCTAACACGTTTATAAAAATTGTGTTAATAACATATTGTGTCATTAAATCTTACGAAGACACTTTGTACTAAACACTAAGGTTCTGTAATTGTTTAGTAGTACAATTCTTACTACGCTGGCACCGTTGTTTTACACACTTTTTTGAATAACAAGAAAAATAAAAATACAATAATGCACAAAATTGCTACAGGACAAAAACTATGAAAATTTATCTTTAATTTAGTGTTAAATAAAATAAAACTTTAATAAGATAACGCGGCGTACTCACCGCCGGCGAGCGTGCGCAGCAGGTCAGCGTCCGCTTCGAGTGCGGCGCAGCGTAACTCAGCCTCCGCGACGCGGTCGCTCAGCTGTGCGAGCGCCTGCCGCTGCAGTGCCGCGGGCGAGCCAGGCGCGCCGCTCGCCGCGCTAAGCTCCGCCAAAGTGCCCGCGAGCGCGCTTAGCTCGCCGCCTGACACTCGCCACCACGTCAGCCAGCGTGCGGCGCGCGCTGCCACACCACCTTCAGCCTTCTCCTCCTTCTCTTCCTAAAATATACACAGAGACTGTAATGTACCAGTAAGACTTTATTTAAATTTTGTTTTTAAACTGTATAATGGCAGTATTTTTGTAAATTTTCAAACCTCTGGCAGACGCAAAAAAAAATGTATGTATAATATTAAAAAAAAATCTGAATCCCACAACAGTTACTTTGTGTTGACGTGTGAACCACATTTTATGAAAGTTAAGAACAGTTTCGCTCAAGCATTCGATGAAAATACAATTAGACAAAAAAATTTGTCGTTTAGAGTATGCAAAGCTGCTAGTACACACAAATAGACACATTCTTACAACACCCTTTTTTGCAAAATAAAATTTATCGATAATAGAAAAATCATAGATGCTGCAGCTAGTAAGTTAATGTTTACGTCACACATAATTTTATTCTTGTGTAAGGATATATGTTGGTGTGTGTGTGTATTATAGGTGAGCACAGACCGCGGGTGCGCAGTCAGCGTGCAGTGCGTTGAGTGCAGTGACGCGCGATGCGACGCGCACGAGCCCGGTACGCAACACGCCCGCCGCGGCGCCTTCGCTCTCCGCCGTCGCTTGCGCCGCGCGTACCGACGCCGTCAGCTGGTTCTGAAAAAGTATAAGAAATTCACAACAATCTATTAATCATTTGGTTTCGATATAGATAAGCGTAATAATTATTTTATAGTGTTATGGTAATAATTTATCGACATTGATTTATGTATGTGGTTCTAAAAATAACTTAAAACGATTCAGTTATGATCATCAAGAAATTCTAAAACGTTCTCACATTCTCATTATGCGCTTGCTCGAGCTGCTTCTCCAGACGCGAGATCTCGTGTAGGTGCACCTCGGAGAACAGATCTGCGTGGTGGTCGCCCATGGCGCTCGCCAGCTCGGCAGACGAGGAACCCCCCGGCTCTCCCTCTTCCTCCGCGCTGTCCTCTGGCATACCTGTCAAGAAAATGAGAGGAAGTTTCACATATTATATACATAATACAGATTAGCTGAGCCTTGAGCCCCACAGATGTTCTGCCAATAAATATTTATAAAAGGGGCAATTGTTGTTTATTATGAAAATATTGTTGTGCCATCAGATGGCAATTTATAAAAAATTGGATCAAAAACCATAGATCCTTGAAAAATTTATCTATTTTGCATGCAAATGTTATAATTATAGTGATTGCTACAACGGCTTTCGAGATTGGCTATTTTGTTGATACTCTGTACGAAGTGGCATGCCTGCAAAGCAAACCCGTGCACTTATTTAAGTGTATTTACACATCAACATAATAAAATAGTAATATGTGACTTGATTTTCAATTTGCTTATCTTTATGATATGGTTTAAACTATATATAATTAATGATTAAATGATTTTAGTCCACTATATCGCTTAAATGCATGGGCTTTTATTTTTGTATGGGAGTACCGCCACTGTCTGATGTCGTTGATCTGTACAGAAGTATTAAAAATGACAATTATCCTTTCCCTGAATGCACTTTGTAGTGTTGAAAAACTAAAAAAATATTGAATCTTCTCATAAAGAGTTGCTGCTTATCTAGTATCGAAATAAACTCAAGTATTCAATATTTATTTCTAAGTTTTTTGTCATATTATTAATAATAATGTACATAACATAATATGTTGCACAACCAACCCCGTATACTGTATGCCAAGTTGGTAATATTGTAGGCGGCTTCCCGGCTAAGGTGGGCGTCGAGCTCCTTTTTAGCGGCAAATTTGGCCTCCCGCTCGGCTTGCAGCGCTTCCAACGCCTCAGCAAGCTGTCGTTCTGCGATACGCCGCAGCGCTGCAGTTTCGTCAGCAGCTGCTCGTGCATTTTCAGCCTCTTCACGTAATTGTCGCACTTCGTGCTTTAATCCTTCGAATTCGACCTGGAAATGAGATTTTGAATCTTTATTTAACAATTGGATAAATAAATATATTAGTGCACAATAAAATATATTAATTACTAATAATATAGACCAATCGTATCTTATCACAAACTTTTGTACATTTTATTTTTAGTTAACGTCGTGAATTGCTTAGTTTTACCTAATAAACTTTACTTTTATATGATTTTTTTTATTTCTTTACATGATTCGTCTGTGTTAGAATGTAAGTATAATTAGTATAATTCAAAAAATTTAAATACTGAAGTTTGCGCGTTCATGATAAAAAGATGATCGGATTATTAAACAAAGATGTTTGTATTCGATCGACGCATCTGTTCACGGTTGTAGGTAAGGCGGGGTCCTCACCTGCGAGGAGCGCAATGCGGAGACTTGCTTTTGCAGAGATATGTTCTCGTCCTCCAGGTCGCCGATGTCGAGCAGCAGCCGCTGTTCCCGCTGGCGCGCCTCCCGCAGCTCGGCGCGCAACGCCGCGCGGTCCGCCTCGCGCGTCGCCTTGTCCGCGCCCAGCTCCGTGCTCTCGGTTAGCAGCCGGTCGCGTTCGCTCACCACGCGCTCCAGCTCGTGTCTCAACTGTCACGTATTTGATTGAAATAAAAAAAAACACTTCAAAATAGGCTGTATAGGTTCTGATCTTTGACTGCCTAGTACTACTTGTCAAAATTGACATTGGGCATAACTATTTGTCGCATGTTTTATAAAATTTACGACACGAGAAATAATTTATTATAAATATTAAATAAAATTTAAATTTGAATTATACTCTCAAGAAATAAGTATACTGCTCATCCTTTTGAACATTACAATCACAAATTTTATTAATTTTTAAACTACAGCAAAGTACGAGTGTTAATTACTGTATTGCATCAGCGTTAAAAACTAAAAAAAAAGTAATCCACCAGAGGTTGGGCCGATTTATTATAAATATTTGCTGTATGGAAAAAAAAACAGCTCAGAAAAGTCGATAGAGCCCGGCCATTCGAAAAAAAAATGTTCCTTTATTTAAGCGTTATTTTGCGGAACTCCACGACTTAAAAAACAAAGTTATACGTTGAACCGTCATGCTGTCCAACCCGTAACATCTGAAGTTGTCAGGTGTAGTGGCAAAACTCCTTGTTTTTTTTTTTATTGAAAAACAAAATATATCCCAATCGGTTCAATCGTTTAGAAGCCACAAACGACCACAAGCATAATGAAAGTGATTAAGGAAACAAGAAGACATGTAATAAAACTGCCAGTACTAAATTCTATCTTTAAACTTTATATAGTTACCGAATGACTTATGCCTACTTAAATTATATTATACTTTAGATAAAACAATTAATGCGGTTAAATATTTAATGTTTACTAAATTACGTAAATAATTACTAATACATTATGAAATTAACAGCCACCAGCAAAATTCTGAATGATACGAAAATAGGTCATACTCTTCGAGTTCTTACAACGCTAAAGCTCCGTGATAAATATTTATACATTTCACTAGAATTTTATTTCTTTAACATGGGCGATATTCAAAGGCTGCTATATCTGATTTAAACGTATAAGAACCAGTGACCTATTTTAATAAAAAAATCTTTCTAGGTCGTTGCGAAATCATTTTTAAGCAGAGTTTGCATCTTTTAATTAATTAATGTGAAAAACTTAGTATGGAGATTATAGACGATGAGAATCATTCATTACCAAAATAGCTTTTTTTTATCGGTTAGGGACTAACACTTGCTCACGATTCACCTGAAGTTAATTGAAAATGTAACCGTATTTGGTAAAACGCATTCGCCCAAAATACTTCCACATGTATGACTACCGAAACACAGCAATGTTTTTATAGCGGTTGAATGGCATCGAGGGTGGTAGCTAGCCAGGCGGGATCGAAAAACCCTACCGCCAATAAAGGGTTGTGTTTCATAATCAATATTGCCATCACTTTTCCTAGATTCCGCCTTTTAGTTTTTACATCTATCAAACATATTGTCTAATAATGCGATTGTTTACATACTGTAATCACATAAGTGGTCGAGTTCGGATGATGAAACTTCTATTGTTTATTTGCCGTTATAACAGGATTGCTATATCCGGGCAGTCAACATATAGGGACTAGAGCTAGGTTGAAATGTT